>JAODKE010000125.1:747841-767829 GCA_026779605.1 Mormyrus hasselquistii
ACGCACGCACGCACGCACACACACACACACACACACACACACACACACACACACACACACACACACACACACACACAAAGAAATGTCTCAGCTCTCTGGTGATTAAACTACGTCAGTGTGAGCGGCACGCAGAGAAACTGAGGCAGAAAAAGCAAAGGCTCTCGTGAGAGTTTGCAGCATTGAGGCAGTGGGGAAAACCTGCTCTCTTAGCAGATGCATTTTTCTCAGAAAAGTGAAGAGGTCAGATGACCTACTATCCATATATTTATTTTAGCGAAGCTAGAATAGACCCAGAGTGCAGTATTACCCTGTGGCTCTTCAGTGGAGAGCCTGTGTTCTGGATTAGATAAATTAAACACATATTTGATGGGCAAAGTGGAACAATAAAATCACTTTCAATGACTAATCTGAATAAAAGCAAAGCAAAATAGATAAGTAAAGTAATATAAGAAGATCTGTTGACTCAGCGAGAGATAAAAGCACAAACAAATGAAAAGAACTGTACCATTATAGAGAAATAAATCAAATAACCTACTTGAGTATCTGGGCTGAAATAATCCAGGATTTCTTTGGTGGAATAGCTGATCACGAATCCCTGCGGCAGGGCCGACTGACCGTAAGCGGATTCCCCGTTAACCGCATATATAAGGCCTCCTAAAAGCACAAAGCAAAATGGTTTTAAATAGATGGATAAATGGCTGAAAAATAACCCGAGACAGTGAGGATAAATCTTTGACATATTTTGGTGTATATATGCAGCAGTCAACAAACACAGCTCCAAAAAAATCAAGTGGCAATAAAAACCGGACACAGTAAACTTAGTAGTGAATCGCTCTTTAGCACGCATGTTTAACTCAATTTTCTAAAAGTATTGAGTCACAGTAGTCTGTCATAGCTGTACAGTTGAAAAGTATTCAAGCCATCTTACAGATAATTTAAACCACAATTGGATAAGTGGTTGGAAGATGGACTGATGGATCAATAGATAATTTTTCTGCTTTTATGCTAAATGGATACAAGTTAAAAACTAAACATTTGAAATGATTGTTCTTATAGCACCTGGCCCATTAAGTTGCAAAAATAATATATTTCAAATGATCTCTCTATTTTGTGACTGAAAGCCATCTAAACTTTCACTGCTAAAAAAAGCTATCAGGGTCCTTAACCAGACACATTTTTAAATGGAATGTTATGTCAAGGGCAGCTTAATATAAGCACAGAACACTGCAAGCAGTGCAGTTAAAAATTGACAGATATTAACCATGTTTTAAAAAATAAAAAAAGGAAAAAAAAGGGGGAAAAAAACTTCAGAATGACAGATTTGACTTCTCATTTTGATGGCTAAAAACTTACAAGTTGAACCCTTGATACGAGTCCAGAGCTTTTTCTCCCCAGGTGATTTTGATCCTAAATGAGCACCTTGTCTAGGACCCATTTGTGACCAATGTTCTACTGTAGCCAACTCATGCCCAGGCCCATCTACTCACTTCATTTTGTTTATTCATTCATCTGACATTGTTATCCAAAGCAACAATTACATATCTAAACATTTCTACATACTCAATTGGGATTTAAACCCATGACAAACAATACTCTGAGCTAACTGTACTCCCACTATGCAGTTCACATATGAGAATACTGACATATTTTTTCATTTGGCTCTTTGCACTGACACCTTCCCTGCAAAATGGACACTGTGGATATTTATGATCATTGTTTGATGTTTTGTCTCTTTATACTTATAACCCATTTCGCAGTCTTGGAGCTCAGCAACCAAGCAACTGCACAGAGTATAAATGTGTGACAAATACAACTTCGACTGATTGATTCTTTGAATGTGTGACCTACAAAACAAAAACTAATACATATTTATGGGGGAACAGCACTGAAGAATGCAGTAAGGAAAGAAAATTCAAACATACCATGCATAGGGGAGTAGGAGATCGCAAACACCTCTCCTCCAAATTCATTCTTCTTGATCTCCTTCACAAATTGTCCAGATTCAGCCAAAAAACACTGGATCCGCCCATTCTCACGGTCAGCCACACAGAGCTCCCGTTTGTCTGGCAAAAATGCCAGACTATGTGGGATTTTAAACGGGATCCTTTTGCGCTTGTCTAAGGACTCTGAAGCAGGACGGGAAACAACAATGGGATTAACGATTGAAACGAAGCCTGATCATCAGCAAACGTTTAGCATCAGCAGGTGTAGCCAATGTTGAGAATGTTTACGGACAGTTGGGCAGGAAGTGGAAAATAACCAGCTTAGAAATTATATATATTTACATACAAAGCACAGCTGGGACAATAGTTACACATTTTACACCAAAAGGATGCTTCACTGATGTTGTATAAGTTTTCCCATTGATTTTAATATACAAAGCTCATTAAGAACCACATCACTTCAGAATCAGCAGTGTCCTGCTTGCAGAGATTTACAATGCCATTGACAGTCTGACACAATGCACCAAAAACTATAGAGAAAGCTGATACACTGTGATAGATCATTCAATGGTAAACCTCATAAGTGGTATGATTAAATCCCTACTTCTGAATATGGAAGAATCAATATTTTAAGAAATGAGTAGGAAAGGCATATAATGGAAAGTGTGCTACATATAACACTCTAAAAGGTAAAAATGGGGCTGTTTGCCTGCTCCCCTACCTGCTCCCCATTGCCTCAGGTAGTTGCCCTCTGGAGTAAACTGGAGGATCCTTGAGTTGCAATAGCCATCAGACACATAGACATTCCCAGTCATGGGGTCCACAGCCACATCAGTGGGCTGGCAGAAGTGGCTCTTGTCATCGCCCGGTTTGAAAGCCTGCCCCAGGACTACCAGAGGCTTGTCTCGCCCATCGGGCCCCAGCTTGAAGACCTTCAAGGACAAGAACTTCAACTTCAGGCTGACCTCCAAAGAGTCAGCAAAGTCCAGCAGACTGACGTTTATGGTACACACTTTCGACAGTGCGCTTGCATTTTTCTTTCCAATTTCCAAGTTTCTTCCAATAATATATTTGGAATGAACTTTACAAAATGCAGCCCATACAAATAATTTTTTGTAAACAAAAGCAAAAGAAAAAAATGTATCAAAGCAGAAATATGCATGTTTACCTGATGAAGTGCTACATCAGTGACCCAATAGTTGTCGTTCTTGTCTGTGGTTATACCATGAGGAAGGTAAAACCTGCAAGGCAGGCTTAGAGTTGATACTGTACATATATAAGCAGCATCAGCAAAAACAATCGGTATGATGTTATAATTTAATGCTTTGAAAATACACCGTTAAACATATAAACCTATAGTCCTACATACTATACAATACATAATGTTTTCCAGCCATTGTATTTACATTTGCCTTTTATGTCCACCTAATACTGACATATACCGTTAACCTTAAATATGATTCAAAACCCTGTTGTGACCTATCAGGTAAAATGAAAGTGGCCAGAATAAAGTAATCAATGTCATCCGACAAACAAAATGCAGCCTGTTTACTCTAAATCCCCTAAACGGCTTTTTCAGCCCCCTATCCTCGCACCACAAGCTGCTTCAGCTTGCTGTAAAAACACATTAAATGAAGGTCACACGGGAACACCTAATTCAGTTATAACGCATCTAATGTCTTATTTTGGGACAAACGACGTGGTTTGTTCAAAAGGCCGCTTTCAACGTAGCTAAGCAGATTTATATGAGCTACACAGGACGGCAGTGTGGTGTAGTGCTTACATGTTTCTCCCAGAAGCTTTGAGCACTTTTCCTTTGACAGGATCCACCACCAGGATTGTGGACTGCTGAATAGGACCCAGCGAACGCTGCTGGTAAATGCGCTGGTTGTCAAAAGAGCTAAAAAAAAATAAAAATAATAATAATAATGACTTGATTACCATATATAATAGCCACCCAGCCATAAGATAAAACCATAAACAACATATCAAAAAAGGCAAACCACTTTTTTAACCATCAATGAGCATCTTGCTCTCCCTGCAGTGAGCAAACAAGCATTTTTACGCAGCCGCTGTCTTAATCTGTGTTCTGGACCGCTAAATGCACCAGTTCATAGGCATTTGGATTTTACACTAAACCTGCCATCCACCAGCACTTTCCCAGTTTATTGCCATTTGCACCAGTAATGCCAGTTACCAATACTAATTATTCATGACTATTTCTCATATTTATTTACTCCTACAGAGTAATTTATTTACTCCTACCACAGAGATGTCCTGCTTCTTCCATCACTGTGAACATTGCATCATTGTTTACTTTTACATTGTGTGTCGATGTTTTTCATGTTTTTTTCCCCTGCACTTACCCAATCTCTCTCTGCACCGTAGGTCTATGTGTAGCACCATGGGCTGGGAAACGTTACGTCACATTGCTGTATGCCGTGTTACTGAATAAGGCTGGTGTGACTCGACAGTAATGGAATAAATGAGAAATTAATAAGGCACAAACACAGAATCCTACATTAAGGTGTTTTTTTTTTTGTTTTGGTATAATTAGGAGGCACGAGCCCTTAACGGCATGTTAATTGCAGTGCTGAATGGATCCACGGTGCTCATTTGTTATTGGCTTGAACGGTGGTACTTGATGAATAGGGAGACGTCCTATGTGCAGAGTCTCGGGTACTAGGGCTGCTGACAGCACTGGGCCTGATGAATGGATGAACTAGGCCGTTCCTCATCACCTGTGCCCTGCGTCATTAATTCCCCCGCCCCCCCTTCCATCTCGAAGCGCGACAGGTGGGTCAGGGAGTGCTGAGCCAAGGACGGCTTGAACGGAAGCCGCCCCCCCCTTCCCTGGAGCGGTGCTCATCGCATTAATGTTATTCCGGGAGCTCTCACGCCACGGCCGCGCGTGCACGGTACAGAGCAGATCGCCAGAGCTGAGACTGCGGGCGAGATAATTAATTATCTTTCGAGTCTGGTGGCTGTGGTCAGCAGAACTCATGTGTGTGGAAAACTGGGAGCAATGGCAGTCCCCCCCCCGCACCTGTGCTTAAAAACCCAGCCAATCGTATCAGCTTAATGGGCTTTTTTCCTGCAATTTTTAGGGCTGACTGATTAAAGGCCGCAGATGGTTCGTTCATAAAATTATTACAAAGAGGGATAACTCCACACCTGCACCACCGAGCCAATCAGCACCCATCACAGCTGACATCATCTGCTTCATTTGTATAGAGTGATTTTTTTCCCCACATCTATAATGGGCGCCGTGCTATTCTGTCCCCAGTGCCAGGGATGGGAACACAGAGGCGCTGGCCCCAGCTGAAAGTTGATTGGCACCCAGAGAGCCCCTTCCCCGTCACTCACCGATTCCAAACATATCACTGGTTAATAAGGTCGCCCCCTCCAACAAAAATCCTGGAATCACTCCTTCCCAGCATCTACCCTGCATATTGCCCTCATACGCAGCAGGCCAACACCAGTAACCTGATGAACTCCATATCACCAGGTACTTTTTTTGCAGTGACCTTGAAATCCCTTTAAATATGTACAGGAGCCCAATATCTTTATGGCATATTAATCTTAGCCATATCTGTAGTGGTCAGGCCTCTGTTAATGATTCCAAATTATATAATAATTTGGCCTGCTGCAAAAATGAAGAAGTTTAATGCTGCATTAACTCTTGCTGAAGTACAGCCGTCCATATAATTTTATTGGAACAGTAGATATGAGGTCAGGGGACAGAAAACTGACTTTAGAGTAACTGCTGTGTTTTAGGTGAGCAGCACTGGGTCAAAGGTCAGTACCTCAGGCAACATGCTCCCACTGGGAGGTAAAGAGCAGCCCCTGAGAGTCTTAAAAGCCGCGAGCAGCTTGCACCGTAACTAACTGCACTACTGGTAGACTATCAATCGCTCGGGCACCTCAGACGGCTGACATCTGGCACCAGACTCCCTTATCGTCATTTAGCAGATGGCTCCAGCAGTAATCTGGTGAGAGTGCATCCGAGTTTGTTGTGAAGGCCACATAATTAGCAGCCCCCAAAACTCATTAGCAGGTCACCCCCTGTGCCGGCATCACTTACTTCACACCCCATCGGTGGTCACCCCTGTGAAAGATGACCAGGTTGTCACTGGAATCCACCGCCAAACCAGACACCTGGCCTAACTGGAGCTGGACCTCTGGCCAGTCCACCATTTCCTCAAGGTGATAACCTACAGAAGAAAACCACAGGTGAGTAGACATTTTAATAAGCCTCCAGTACAAAACCATCATGGTACCACTGGCCAATCAGATGCCCCAATCCACACTTAGATATTGTAATCCAGCTAGTGAATAGTCCCTATTATATAAATGCAGCAAAGATATTGGATACATATATAGATACTGTAACCTAGCTAATGGCAAGCACACCATCTCCTTTTTAAAAATGAATGTAATATAAATCCTGCTGTAAGCTGCTGCACACTGATCAGCAACAGCAGAGCTTGGTAAACAGAACAAGGAACACAAGTGACAAGCTATATTTAAATGCTAAAGGGATGGCATTTAGGTATACAGGACTTTCTGTTTGAGTACAGGCAACAGATGCTGAAACAGACAACTGAAGCACGCTAGAGCTTGCAGTGGTATGCTAACCGGTCAAATTGAAATGCCTGGTTCATTTCAAAATGCATAATGAAGCAGAAGGAGATTACTGGGGAAAAGACGGTTGACATGCTAATCAGTGGTCACAAAATAATAATGGAGTGATCAAAAGAGAAATTAAGAAGGGGGGGGGGGAGCCAGGTTGTTTTCCGCTCTGATAGTGTATCAGGCTAATTGCACACGGTATTAACACAGTACAAACTCAGTCAAGATTTAAACGTTTGAAAAAACATTTTGTTTAGAATGTGGAAAGAAAATTTAACATCCAGTTGCAGGCAAGTATATCTGGCAATTTCCTAAAAAAAAAGGCATGAACTGCACATTTGATTCTTAAAGTGCCTGCTTTAGGCTAAAAACGACAACATGACACCACATTTACAGACAACCACCCAGTATAATCAGGGTACTTCCAAACCAAAGACTGCTTTTACTGGAGACCAAGTCGAATCACTAACAACACTGACTACACATTCATAAATCAAACATTTACAAATCACCATAGAAACTGCAAATACTGATCATCAGAATACGCATGTCACAGGCCCTGAGGACGGGTTATAATCAATCATTATAAAGCAGGAACCCACACACAATATCACTGAACAAACACAGGAGGCCACTCAGTGGGAATCCTATTGTCTTCCATGCACACTAGCTAGTTCCTCTGTGTATTTTTTTTTCCAAGGGCATGACTATGGCAAAACAATACTGAAAGCTTTTTAATTAAATAGTCAGAAGCTATACACCAGGAAGAATAACACTTAAAAACACAAGGCCAACAAGCATTACACCTGCAGCCTTTCATGTCTTAAGAGAGGCAGCTGCCTGGCACAAACCCATTTATACTTGTTATGACACTTCAGAGCACGATCAGTGCGGACCACAATCATACCGGAAAGGACTCCGGCCGCATGAGAAAGATCTCAGCGGGTGGAGTCACTTGCACCCCTGCACCTCCCTCCACCGAAACCAAGGTGACATGCATGAAGAACCTCCGGCGTGTCTGCATGCTGAACACGCCTGCGACAGCTTAGGCTAATGCCAGGCCAAAGAATTCATATTAAAATCCATTCTGATTCCAAGGAGAGGGAATGCAAAAAATCTCAATCATTGCTATAATCTGACCTAAATCCACTGAAATGAATTTGTATTTCTACTGTGCAGAAAACACCAATATCTGGAAAGACTACAGCTTTCAAGGACAATAGGATGGAGAAAAAATGCTTTCAAAACAAATTAAAAGGGAATAATAATAATAATAGTAATGAAAAAACTATTTTAATAATTGTTCTTTTTTGTAACCAATTTGAAACAAGGCTCAGACCCACCTTGTTTCAGAGTTCTCTCCTCGGTGCTACCTGGTGTCTTAGCTGGCATTATCTTCCTCCCGGGGGGCTTAAGAGTGGACTCTAACTGGTGAAATTTGTGAATTCTGTCCCTCACGAGAATAGTGCTCCCCCTCTCATTGGGGTCTACCCTTGGGTTGGGCCCAAGCAGGTCCTTCTTTTGGATTATGCTATCGATTTCTGCCACCAGATCCGCCTGGGCTCTTTCTGCCTCTGGGGGGTAATACTTATGCACGTGGACAACGTCCTCCCGCTCCCCTAGGAGTTTGGAAAGAAGGGAATAGAAGTCACCTGCACAGAAAACAGGGAAGAGAGGGAAGAGTAGGCTATGAAGGGAGGACTTTTAGGGAGGGAACAAGCAGAACAGTAGATCCAGGAGAGGACACAGCTGCTGAGGAGAACCTTAGATATGAAATACAAGGGAGAGAGAAAATGCCGAATAAGGACAGAGCATTGGGGGAAAGCCTGGCTTGACATAGTCCACACCATGTTATGTGACCACCATGTTTTGGCTGGCTCCTCATCGTATCTTTTAACCACCCTGGTTTGGTCTACAGGCTCCACATCTCATCACGTCACGTCACGTCCCCTAAAGCTGGTCTTCCAGATGCCACCGGGAACGTGCTGATCTCCGCATTCACTTTCACCTAAACTCATTTCACTTATGCGATGGCGATAACTGAGCTGAGGGCGGCCCATCTCCGCCGCTGCTTCATACTTACACGGATTGCTGCCCAACCATAAAATTGTCTTTCGGACTGCTCCTGCTGACGAGGCTGTGAAATTACTCAATCTGCGGCCGCAGCGTGGGGCCAGGGCATTCTGCGGGGACTCCACACGGAGAAGGGGACCTGCACGGCTTCGTGCTCAATTCACTAATAACCACTTATTCTGCTCTCTGGTCATGATCGATATCCCACAGCCAAAGGTCAGATGCGGACACGCTGCTCCGAATTAGCATATTGTGAGCAGATGTTTATAAACCATTTGGAACCATCTGGATTCCTCTCTTATCTATCAAACACACAACATGTTTATGCTGTCCAGTCTTCATTGAGCAGCTCCCAAGGAACTGGGAGACAACAAAAACATGGACTGTCTGGGGGTCCCTGAGGACTGGTTTGAGAAGCACTGGTTTAAACAATCAAGGTCATTGATGAAAAAGTATAAGTACCTTGAGCATAAAGAGCATTTGAAAAGAGGGTAATTGGAGTCAGGTGTTCCAATCAATATGGGTCCTGATTTGACCAGCCCTGCCATAGAAAAAAAAAAACCCATACAATTTAGCTTTTATGCTCTTCACAACAGAATTCTGCTCAAATTCAATATGGTCTGATCAAAAGAGATTTCAGATGACCTAAGAAGAAGAGCTATTGAAGCCCATAACATGGAGGAAGTAACAAATGGTTTTCTAAAAACTTGGATTCATAGGCGTAAGCAGTTAAAAATCAACTGAAATTCTTTCCGGCCATATAACAAAATGTTCCACACTGAAGAATATCGAGACAGAGACTGAGAAAATTAAGACTAGTGGGAAGACAAACGTCTCACATTCCACAAGCAACCTATGCTGAAGGAAGGAAGCTGACTCCTGATGAACAGTCACTTAAAGAACTGGTTTCTCACAAAATATCTTCCTCCGACATTGGTTGGAGTGCCTCATCCAGCGTCTCTGTTCATATCAGGAGCTGAGCTCCACCTACAATGATAGATGAGCTGTATCCGGTCCTTATTTATTGAGCTCATCCATCAGTACCAGCCCAGCAAACAGAGAGAGACAACAAAAGGGCCTTGAATGACAGCCACAGAATTTGTGTCCTAATAAAGGAGAAGGCAAATATAGCAAGTGATTTATCAAGCTGTCATGATCTAGGCTGGAGAGCAAGACATAATGAGAGTCTGAGGTTCATGGTCCTCATGGAAAGATATTCAGAATCACAGGTACATAACAGTATTTTCTGTTATTATTTCAAAAAACAGTGCCAAGTGTCAGACTTGATACCTCACCTTCACATTCAGATGATTTTTTTCCCCCACTTGTATGTCATTATGATGCTGTACTATATCGCAAGCAAAAAACGTCAAACTGTGAAAACTTGAAAAAGGAGTCCTCAGCTCCCATCTAGACGTCATATTTCAATGAAAGAGGTGACCACGGAGGGAAAATGCAGATCGCAATTATTTATGACGACAAAAGGCGGTCTGAATAGTCACTCTGTGGGAACGAATGGTATGATGGTGTCCACGACACGAGGATGAGTGCATGACTGCACCTGCTCAGGAAACCATGGCAACTTCATTTACTTATCTGTCAAGGGTGGGGGGGGGGGGGGGGAAACAACTGCGATGGAAACATAAGCAGATAAATCTATTTAGTAAAATCTATCCGTAATATTAAGCACTCAACAAGGAAAAATAACCAGTATGAGAATGAGATCACCGCAATATGTTAAGTAAGGGTTAATGTGCAGTGACCTGCTTATATGATGTTACTATACATTTGTTTTGCACATTTGTACCGAAACACATTAGTTTCATATTTATGAGCCGAAAACGCATTTATTAGTAGAACTACTTTATTCTACCAATGATCAAACATTTTTATAGTCTCTGCTAATTGTGTATTAATTATGTATTCTACTTCAGGAATTTTAAGTAGCATTAGTTAGAATTAAAGATTATAATAGCACACTGCTTTACTACTGTGATTCGCCTGGCTGGCACCGTGTGTGCAATTATAGAAAAATTTATCAACACCATTCGGGACCAATCGGATTTGAGAATTCAACAGTCGTCTTATAGTGCAGAGTAAATCATGTATCTCTCACCTAAACTCACCCTACGGTCACCAGACATAATGGAGGGATGCAAATCCACTATTGCCTTTTCCTTCAACAAGTAGATTAAGCTGTAGATTGACTAATGGATTTTCCAGAGCTCGATAGCTTTCACTATTTGCAGAGCACCAGATCCAACGGTGTGCTAGCACAGCAGACACGCCCCCCTCCCCATGGGGAGCGGACCACAGTCGAGTGCTTAGTGATGGGTGCAATTCACCCAGCACCGAAGAAACCTTCATAAGGTCATTATGTTTTTCTGAGCTCGTTATTTGGGTCTGAGTGTTTTACTGTGGTCTGAAAGTACCACCAACCGATTACTCTCCACCGTTGTCTACTGGCATTCTCCCTTCCTTTATTTTTTCCCGTTTCATGCACCATTTTGTATAAATGACACAGTCTTGTCAAGTGCCTTGGGGCCACTGTATTAAAAAAGGCACTAGGTAAGGAGCATGCACTGATTACAGCGCCTTGCCGCACCCACCCCATGACAAACCACCCCAGGGGTGAGAACCTGAGTGCAGCCATGCAGCGGGTGATACCTCAGCACCGCATTAGTCCGAATGGACCAGTGTGAGTTTTTTTCCCCAGTGGGTGGAGTGCCAATCTTGCAACCAAGCACTAAAAGGCACTATATAAAAATAAATTGACCTTAAAAAAAAGAAACTGTGCTTTGTTGTTCTATGCAAAAAGATATGTTATTAAAATCCTGTATTCCCCCCCACTACCCAATACATATTTTTTGTGTTTGTCATATGTCAATGAGGATGATTCTGGGCAGCTGCACAGCTCAATGTTTCTCAACCCAGTCCTCATGGACCGACAATCAATCCACATTATTGCTGCCTCCCAGCTCCCAGCAGAGCTGAACCAAACAATCAAGAACAGCGAATACCAGGTGCAGGTGTGTTTGATGCTGGGAGGGAGCAAACATGCGGAGTGTTTGGGAGTTCCCGAGGACTGGGTTGCAAACACTGATGTAGTTAATTGTGCATCTTGTGCTATGAACACATATGGCTTTTACTTGCATTTGTTAGACTTGATCCTCCCGTAAGCTGACACGTGCATGCCGTCGCGTTCTCACTCCTCCCATCTCCAAACCGCTGTCAGAAAGGCACCTGTGCACATCTCCCAAAGGTTTACAAGCGCCGTTCACTTTCCAGTAACCTGGAGCTGTATTTACATATGCTGTGAAAAGCACAGTCTGAAGATGAACAGAGCCAGAACTGAACGGTGAGCAATGTCAAAAATGGACTCAGAAAAACTCACATGCAGCAGAACCTCCGCAATCACTCCCTATTCACCATGAGGGAAGCTTCCCATGGGTTACTGGATACACCAATGAAGGATTGGCACTTTGGAATAAAACTGGGTTCGGGCTGCTCATTTTTACAGGTCTGTGCACACCTCCCCGTTGGGAGTTTGCTAACGGGCGGCAAAGAGATGCATTTTAAAATAAACATGCGGTGCGGTTTTGCGAGAGGTGCTGACAATCCCCACACTCTCTCTGCCCTGCAGCAAAGAGCACTCTTCAGCAAGGCAAAGCGGCTCAGCTATTGGCAGGGTGCAGGCTCTCCAGCCATTTAACATTGGGTTTAAAGCGTGACGGTACAAACGCCTTCCTAATGCTGATGAGCGAGGGGTCTTCACGTCCAGTCTGATTGCTCCAGGACAGAATTTTCTATTCGTTTGATCAGCAGGATGAATGGTGAGACTCGGGAAGCGCTGATGTGTTTAAAAATGCAGAAGATAACGTTTAAAAAAAAAAAATACAGAAAATTTACAGAATCTAATTAATTAATAAAAAAAGAAAAGGGATCAAGTGTTTTTTTTTTGGGGGGGAATCTGCATTTGTTTGCTTGTTTGATGCTTCTGTCCAAACAGACTACTACCTGTTTACACAATTCAAGGTAGGTGCTTCACTCAAGGGTACAACAGCAATTCCCAAATCCATGGTATACACCCAGGGGCCTTAACCATGACACTTTCTGCTTGACGCCTAAGTGCCTTTCTTCTTCAATCAGACTTTACTTGAAATTTCCCCAGTTCATTCATATTAAATTAGAAAACGATCAAGAACACCGATACACCTCAGTGAACTGATAGGATTCAGCTCCAGTGCTGTACCGGTAATTGGTAGATGAACAGATGGATGGGTATCTATTGGTGCTTTTTCACTGCCACCAAGAACTGAGCTGTACACCAGCCGCTTTTCCATTGCAAATTATGCGAGCCGTACCCAACCTGTACCCGCGCTGACATGGCCCAGCTAACTAGCGCGACAGTGAAAGCGACTGGTCGAAAAGCACAGAGACAAGAAATACCTGGTGATCTGTGTTGATATAAATAGATCATCTGAAGGAAAAAAGGGCATATTTTATATATTTCTCATTATCAGTAGAATTGCACGTTGTAATGTATTTGATGCTTTCCCAATAACTCTGAATTTGAAAATTTCAAATTTGCAAGTTAATGCTAATTCCGCTAGCATCTGATGCTAACATAACGCGTGTGTAGGCAGTAAACAAGTGTCTCTTAGGTTTTATGTCTCTGTCTCTCCCAATCCGGCAACTTTTATCGAGCCAATCTTTTTGCAGTAGAAAATCGAAGTGAGCTGGAACCGCTTTGCAACTAGTGTCTCTTGGCAGTACAGGTCAGGTACAGCCTGGTTCCTGTATGGCAGTGGAAAAGCGCCAAATGAATAATGCTCTGTTTAAAAATGCTAACTACAGGGTGAGTGTGTCATCATCAGATTAACATGGCAAGTGCAAACTGGATCTAACGTTGCCGATATATACCAAGCCATCCAGAATAATCTTCCATTACGGCTGTCCCAATATGCATGGAAGTTATTCATTTTTCTGTGAAGCACTGAGATTCCCCAAAGCAAATCAGTGGATACAACCTTGTTTACTTGTGTACTGCGAGCGGCTCTAACAGAGATTAGGCTCGTGGCGGGAAATGGAGCATTGCGGTAGAAAGAATGAGGCATGCTAATGGATGCGGTCTCTCCGAGGACCATCGGGGCAATCTGCTCGCTTAAATACCCGGTCCTCTGGCACGGCTCCACCCACTCAGTCACAACTCATTTGACGGCCGCATCTGCCAACTGGTCCTCCATCCCCCAAAGAAGTGGCAAATCCGATACACGATCCTTTAATGATATCACTGCCATTTACACGGCACCCGTTGCCAATTTGCAGTCGATTTCACACAAACGTAATTTAAAAAAAATAAATAAATAAATACAGACACTTGGAATTAGGCTATGGAATTATGCATTTATACCTGTAACAAAGACTTAATTATGTGTTAATTATTTATTTGTTCTGGAGGAATGGATAGAGTTAGGGAGATAAAGCTCAGTTAGACCTATTTAAGTCTAAAGAAATTCACCATAAGGATATATATATTTGATACACTAAATGTCAACTATTAATAATTTCCACTAAAGGCATCAAATCAAAGGTCAGTATGAGAAGATCAAATACAAAAAAGTCCATTCTCTTTAGTTTAAAGCTTTTCACAGCAGATGCCATTTCATTTACAAGGCTGTACCCTCAAACTATAGCAAACGAGAGCATTACCTTTAGTACTGCAGCTTAAATCAATAGGGAACAGTCCCTAATTGCTTTAAGACGGCTGTATGTTATATTTTATTTATGGAATTATTCTCTGCTGACTCAGTTACTGGACAGCGAATAGAGCCAGAGAGTTTCCACAATAAATATCATATGGATACTTTATGCTGAGATTCTAAAATCCTTGAACGTGATGCAACATTACGAGGGATGTGTATCCATGGTAACATCGTCTTGCCTCCGAGCACCAACCTCAAAGCTGATATCTCCTCCATCCTCTGCTGTATCTCCCCACCTCCATTACTGGTAATAAAAGCCAGGTCTCCCAAAGCCATCGGATATTTTTCTTGGAAGCAAAACCAATCAACATTGCCCACACCAAATGTAATTGGAATAATTAATTAGGCAATCTAAAGCCACTAATCATTTAGCTACAATAATGGAATTTTCAAATTGAAATCAAACATTTTCTTTAGATTTTTATTATTATTCATAAACACCATTGCCTATAGTTCAGAGACAGCTTCCTTCAATGAATAAAAAACATAACGATTAACTAAAAATTAGCGAAGAATATTAACGATAACGGTCTATCTCCCGAGTGCCACAGAACAGTTTTTTTTTACCCTACACATCAGCATTGCTCAATGTCACTTTAAGTCAATATCTTCCCCCATGTCTGCTTCTTTAAATGGTCCCCGCATCCACCGTGTTCCATCCCTCCCTTGACTTTAATCTCCCTTCATCCCTCCTTCCGTTTTAAGTTTCCGTGGCGCCTATCCGGCGCTGGTGCTCCGTCCCACGCTCCCGTTGGCATCCCGTGGTGAAGGCCACAGCACCGAGCGGACTTCGACACTTACACGTTCTCCGAAGGAGAGCACAGAAATGCCAAGATGAAACCGCCTCCGTCACACTCTGTTATTACGCTCTGCAGCGTTCAAGGACAACTCACCCTGATCCAAACCGGCTTCCTCTTCCCTCTGCTGCAGATTGGCGCCATCGTGGAAATCTTTGAAACAAAAAAAAAAAAAAAAAACACTACAGTCTTGATTATATAATGGGCAAAGCCTTATAATCTAAAGTCCTGAATCATATAGGGCAGGGTGTAAAGAAAACTTGTGATGTTTTTAAGTAGCTACCCACAAGTCTTGAAAGAATGTTGGTCAACCTGAGCCGGATCTCAGATGTGAAGAAAATGAGACAGGAGGCCAGAGATTTACGTTCTACCTGTGTGGTGTCCGTGGGCCTGCATCACCATCATCATCTCAGGACTCACAGGGACAGGGATATTGGCCTCTTTGGGGATATTTCTGAACAGGTCATTCTCCTCATCATCTATGCAGTTCATGTAGGGGACGGCGTGCTTGCTGTCCATGTAGTACATGATGTAAAAGTTACACATCTCGTCCTCCGAGGTGCCCCTGCAGACACACAGATCATACCATATGAATGAGTGGTGGTAATTAAGGACCCAAAAGGCAAGGCAGACAGGTGTCCCTGGAAAGCTTGAACAGAATGGGAAGAGGACGGTTATATAATTCATCCTTTGTGGGGTGCAGAAGGGTTGCAGCAAAAGGTGTCCTTCAGTGATCAGTGTTTCGGCACGGATCGGGAATGGGAGTGTGTGTGTGGGGCGGGGACAGAGATGCGTCAGCCCGGCCTGAGGCTATAGTGTCACACAGCAGTCACTCCCCATGGCAACCAGGATCACACGGAGCACACGCACACGCACACACACGCACACACACACACACACACACACACACACACACACACACACACACATATATGGGTGGGCGGCCAGCTCAGAATGATACAAAGATTCCCCTAGAGACCTCCTGGAACTAGACTCCATGCTCAGTGGTACTTCTCGATTCCTGTGCAGGAGGCTCATGTGGCGCGTGAGACAACCGGGGGAAGGGGGGGCGGGGGGGGTGTTTTAGAGACACAAGCACCATCACCTAACAGTCACGCACCATGACGGCACGCTCCTTCAAATCTGACACCGTGCAGCAGGAATAACCAGACAATTCGCAGACAGACCATCAGTCATGCCTCAATTCCCACTAGAATGTCATCCATGCTTCTTCGAGAACATCGCAGTTGAATCCCCCACACGTCACAGACAGCACACAAACCTCGCTGTCCGTGATGAATCCATGCGTTCACTACAGACCCGTTGCGTGTCAGGAATATGTGCTTCCTGTTTTACATACATTAACTCGGCCATTTCATTCTGTGACAGGACGGACAGTAATAAAATGGCACCAAAGGTTTTACCCTTTTGCAAGTCTAATTTGCTGGATTAAAGTGTGGTGGGCCACGCTCTTACAAACCGCCTTTACCTTCCTCCCTAAAGAGCTGGAAAATACGGGACAGGTCTTTACATTGACCGTTTCCTTTCACAATGACGGATAATCAGAAGAGGTGACATGGCAGTGGTTAGCACTGTTGTCTCACACCTCTGGGACCTGGGTTCGAGGCTCCGCCTGGGCTATGTGTGTGGAGTTTGCATATTCTCCCTGTGTTGTCATGGGGTTTCCTCCGGGTACTCCGAGTCCCCCCCCCCCCCACAGTCCAAAGACATGCTGAGGCTAATTGGAATTAATAAATTGCCCGTAGGTGTGCGAGTGAATGGTAACAGTGTGTGAGTGTGCCCTGCGATCGGCTGGCCCCCGGTCCAGGGTTGTTCCCTGCCTTGTGGCCATTGCTTCCGGGATAGGCAGGGGTGGAAAATGAATGAATGAAGATAATCAGAAGAACAGGGAACTCACCCGATGGTGGTTACAGAGGTCTTTCCCTCCCCCGTAAACACGCATCTGGCTGCCAGCGTGTCTCCATACAGGACCTCCACAGCATTGGCCGCCGGGTAGAAAGCCTGAAAGAGGGGAGAGCATCACTCGGAGACCAGCCAAGCACCAAGAAGTGCGTGCACACACGCTGCAAACTATCCTTAGGCGAAGGACAAAAGAAAACAAGCTCCATCAAGCTCTATCAAAGCTCCATGCAGAACAATTCATCCAGGTCTTTATCTAGAAAAGTGTTTACCAGCCCAGTCCACAGGACAGTACATATATTTGCTCCCTCCCAGCTCACACCGGTGTTCCTTATTGTCTGGGAGCAAAAATGGGGACTGTTTGAGGGCGCTCGAGGACAGGATTGGGAAACACGAGCAAAGGTGACTCTTTCGGTCCAAGTCAGGATGAGCATTATTACATGGGCTACACAAGAACATTGGAATGCTTGCCATCTTGCTCTCCTTCGAGACATTTACATGCGAGTGTGAAGGTTGGGGTCTTAGCACAGCCATTTATCCGGCACCCCTGCAGAATTTTTCAAAAGGTTAAGGGCCTTGTTCAGTGACTCAAGGGTGATGTTACTATTCTACCGAGCATGAGACTGGAATTTGCAAACTTCCAATCACAGTCACAGAAGCCCATCCAGCTGAGCCATAGGGGAATCACATCCCCTGGCCTGCATGTGTGGAGTGCCTGCTCTCCACATGTCATGGGGGATTCCTCCCACAGACATACTGGCAGGCTAATTAGGTTCTTGAATCGGCCAATAGTACATAACCGTGCATAAGCCCTGCAATGGACTGGCATCCCGGGTGTCCCCCTGCCCTGCACTGTCTGGGATGCACTCTAGCTCCCCGGGAGATCAGGATTAACAGTTGGAAGATGGATGGAGCATCAGTATGCATTTAATGATCTCCAGTGGATTAAAAAAAAAAAAAAAAAAAACACACACACACACACACACACACACAGCCCCATTCGGTGACCAATGCATACTTCAAAAGCATGAGGAATCCTAATAACAAGCAACTTTGCGGTAATGAACTTCAGTCCCCGATGACAAAGCCAACGTTGAGATAACGTAGGTAGAACTCTATCATACGTGGCTACACAGTACGCATCTCTCATCTAATTGCTTGGCAGCCAGTTCAAAAAACATTCAACACGTCTGAACACACCTGAACACAACAGACCCGCTTCTGAAAAATTAAAAAGCAGGAGAAGCAAACATTTTATTTTTACCTTTGAATAAATAACACCAGACTTTTCGTGCGGAACGAAGGATCACGGACAAGTTATTAAAACCTGCAGAAAGGACCCCAAAGATGCGAGTGACGTGACCACCATTTAAACAAGGGGGTGATGGCTTTTCCCCAGGTGCGAAAAGCTATGCTGAAGGTAATGCTCTATCATACATGAGCAATGAAAGATTTAATTCAAGAACTCAACAATTAAACATCCATCCATCTTCAGATCATCAAATTTGGTTAGCCTGGTTTCTTCAAAACAGCCGTTTTCTGTCTTGTCTGACAGTTAAACAAAGCGTACATGCCTGTGTGTGCGTGTGTGTGCCTGTGTGTGCGTGTGTGTGAGAGAGAGACAAATTTAAAAAGGATCCAAAAATAGCCCCCGACACGACTGTCGAAGAGGTGAATAGGTGAAGATGACAGTGAACACAGTGATAACCACTAAGCCACCCTGAGCCGCCGGATTCCCTGGCACGCTCCTACGTCACATGACCCCCGGATCATTAAGCCCCTGCTCAACTGACAGTGCGAGTCAGGGACTGACAGGGAAAAAGGGCTTGTTCGTATCAATAACCTGTCCATTGGCCTTATGTACTTAAGGATTTACCTGAGGAGCGGGGCGGGGCGGGGTAGGGCTAAGCTCTAGTGTCCTCCCTCCTAGACTCACCGCACTCTGCGTCACACAGAGAGTGCAGCCCCCCGTCCCCATGGAGCTTTGATGGCGCCACACCTGACAGTCTCACAGGTTTCAGTTTTGAGCAAAACCCTCTCCTGTCCCCCGACACCCATCTTATCATGCTTTCCTAATTTGGACTGGACAGACCCAGTTTGGACTGATTCACTTCTTATACTACAGAGGGCACTGTAGGGCTCATCAGGATAGGCCTCTGTGCCTGTGAATCGAAGGTTGACGGTTTGAGTCCCACGTGCAGCTGAGTAGCCGCTTCTCCATGGACGTTTGGGTAAGGCCCTAAACCTCCGCAGAAAAATGCTCCCAGGGCACCAGATGCCAGTTCCATTTGCCCTCGGAACTCGAATCGAGAGTCAGACTCCGAGTTTTGAAGCTGGAAGTGACGACATGTGCGCTCCCGTTTCTCGGAGATCCGAGAAATATCTCGGACAGCAAAGAGGACCTCAAGTTTAGAATCCAAGATGGCTGCGCCCTTTATCATCAGAAGGGAAAGTTGTAGTTTTATCTTGCTTAAGCACTACTTCTCATTTGTGGCTCATTAAATCAGTCGCACACACTATACCGTCCAACTTATCTGTGGACGTGTTGCTATGGAGTTATATGCATAAAGCACCGCGCGTAATTAGTTATCACATGATACTGGTAACAATTAACCGAGTTAGAATTGGATGTCGTGATTAGTCAGATTATTTGTCGGATTTAAGGCAGTTTGGGCCAGTGTTCATTTTGTTGACGAAAAATGTCTGTCATCGTTATCATAAACAACCTTTATTTTCAGACTAAAACGAGACGATAACTAAATAAAAAAATTCCCGAGGCCTAAGTGTCACGATCCGCTCCGTCCGATCCTCCCGTGTGCCACGCCCACCTCATTACCTTGTGTTCCTGCCCGATTGTG
>JAODKE010000125.1:785898-810478 GCA_026779605.1 Mormyrus hasselquistii
CACACACACACACACACACACACACACACACAAAGCGCGCACGCACACACGCATGCACACACCCCCCCTTCCTCTTCCCAATGACGTGTCCTCAAAGACATCCTCTTGACAACCGGGCACTGGCAGCGTCACAGCAGAGGCCCCAGGGGGGGTCGCACACAGATGACTCACGCTCAGAACTGCAGCAGCCTCAGGGCCTAAATATATAGTCTCTCTTATTTTTTTTCATAATAAGTGAAGCAATCCAAGTGAAAGCCAATGGCGGCAGTAATTACAAGATGGTGCGTTTGTTGACATTCTCCAGGGGAACTTGCAAAAAGCAAAACGGGCCGTCGGAGTCCAAAAGCTGTCGTACAACAGCTCCTTTTTTCCAAGCACTCCCCCCCCCCCACCCCACCCAAACAAACAAGCTGCAGTATGGGGGAAACAATCTTTGTTGTAGCTGCAATGTTAATCAATAATTTCAGTTTTTTGTTGTTCTAGACAATATTTCAAAATATACCCACATGGGGGTTCATACCAGGAAAAAATATTGACACAAGAAAGCTCAGCAGATTATTTTGAATATTTATTTCCAAATCCTCTATTTTACCTTTTGGTAGATTCCAATAGTGTATCAGATGACAGTGCCCAGCTCCGACGTCATTCGCCCTTACCAGGGAGGCTGGATACACTCCAAGTAAATGTCTCTCTTTACGTACTACAGGCTCCAGAGTGTGACACTAAAAAACCAGCTTCAGAAGAAACAGTGCCACCGGACCATATTCAGCTTCAGATGCAAAGAACCAGCTCCGGACAGGTTCAATCCTACAGCTTAAATCACCACATTAATTAATAAACAGAGAGAACTACTTTTAATTTTGAAACCAAGGCAAAATAATAAAAGAACATAAACATAATATTACTTAGCATGTTTCTTCTTAAAATGTATGCACTTGAGTACTTTACTTTCAAATGTAAATGCTAATTCTACACCAGTAAACAGTAACAAAAACAACCTTTGACGGTCATGCCAGACCTAATAAATGAACTAAACCCTCCTTTGGGCAAAACAGATTAAAAAAATTAAGGCTCTTAACACTAATATTCACTGTCCAGTTTATAACATGCCATTTTGTAAAGCTATGTTTGGGTTTTTAATGTGATTTAATCCAGAATTCTTTGCGACAATCTTACAATATTTTAATTTGAAAAATCCTCCAAACCATTCAGCTGCACCCAAGTAAAATACATTTGGTTGGAATTTAATTGGAAACACAATGCTGTATGCATTACATGGTATAAGGAGAGCTCAAACATGAAAAGCCAGAGCACCACACTCCACAGAGGCCCAACTAAAACACCAGCATTAAAATTATGGATTTCTGCAGGTCTTAACGCCAAAACTCCAGCCAGCCTCTGCAGCCCCTGCTGTCCCAGAGTTGCATATAAACTGCACCCTACCTGCTATGCGGTCTGATTTTCTTTCACTCTCATGCCAAATATAGACACAATGGGGAAGCACTATTTTAAATGACCCCAAAAGTTTGGGAGGAAGACAAAACGAGCTTCCATTAGTGCCATTAGAACATGTCTGTGATTTTTGTCTCGGGGATGGCTGCACTGCTAAACCTCATGGCGTATTTTGCTGCATCAGTGAGACAGAAGTAGGGTAAGCTAAAACAGAAAGCCAGCCAGGCAGTGCAGAAGAAGCCTAGGCATAGTTAAATGCAACACATACAACAATGCTGGAGAAAAACAAATAAATTACAGAAAAAAAAAAGAAGTCTACAAGGTAGGGCTGGGCGATATCATATCGATATTATATCGCGCATGTGCAATAATCACCAGGGCTTCGAATGACAGGCGAAGCATTTGGCCGGACGCCAGCTTTTCGGTGCTATACGGACATTTATTTAAACCCATGATTTTTCAAGAAGATTAATAGTATGGCTTAAATATTATTGAGATGCGTTTTGTGATACCCAAAAGTTAATAATCTGTATAAATTTTATTCGATTAGCGGAGCACCCCACATAATACTGTTTTGGTATACTATGGTTTGCACTGCCGTCGCGGTGAAGAGGAGCAGCCACGACATCTTTTAAAAGAGGTGATCTTGTGAATAAACAAGGTAAAAAGACGTTCACGGTGTGGTGGTACTTTTTGCAGTTTAAAGTCAGACACGTTAATTGAACATAAGGATATGCCGAATTTACACTAATAATGACTTTTGGGCGTCATACAAAGCCTCATTAATATTTTAGCCATACTACTAAACTGCTTAAATTGTGGGCGTAAATAAATGTCCGTATAGCACCGAAAAGCTGGCGCACGGCCAAAAGTCGCGCCTGTCATCTGAAGCCCTGGTGATTATTGCACATGCGTGATATAATTTCAATATATCGCCCAGCCCGACTACGAGGTGACAGTTTAGCGCATACCACGACCTGTCAATCACAAGATATAAACAAAATATGTATGTGTGGGAAAATAACACCAAGGATAGAGGTAGGTAAGGCCCTCATATTTTTAATTATACATTTTGATGGAATTGGGGGGGTAAATAATCAAAATGTTACAGCTCTTTGCATATCTGTTTATCCACAGATATATTGCATTTATTCCAAAGGTGTAGCATTAAAATGCTTTTGTTTGCTGCTGAAGGGTTTCTGATCGAGATTATACAAAATAAATAAATAAATAAATCAGTAAAACAAAAGCACTATACAACCCAGTTACAGCTGTGAACTTGGATTATCACAACAGATTAGAAAAGGTATCAAAATCCCAAAGTTGATGATTGCAGGTGAAAACAGGACACAGAGGATATCCGTGAGTGTAAAAAAAATCTTTTGGGGATGTATTGATGCTCCAACCATGACCTGAACAGTAAGGTATTACAAATAAAATTACACCCGTAAACCAACCACAGCAAAGCAGAGGAAATTTACCCAATTGTACAGAAAGCATTTTCAGAACTGAAAAGTAAAAAAAAAAATTACTAGTAAATAAAACCTTATTTCAACCAGATGGGGGAATGGAGAATTTACATCAGAATGGAAGCATACTGCATATACAGGAACATTAAACATGTCATTGTGCATATATATAAATATATATTTTGTGTGTGTGTGTGTGTATGAAAAAAAAACCTAAAGCAAGGTAAGTAAGATTACCAAAATGACATCCAGCTATCTACAGGCTTCATTAAACTTCTTAGCCAAAACTGGCACAACAGGAAGAATCATCTGACAGCAAAATGACCTTACGGAATGGAGGACATGTCCAAATGACAATTAGAGAAAAGGCAGAACTGGGGCCAAACAAAGTAAGACCAATCTGTCACCCAGCACAAAGGGCTGCCCGGGGAGAACTGCCCTGCTTTTAAACGCTTTGAAGGGAACAAAACGCGGTGATCTGCCTTTATTTGTTCACACTGCTTTTAAGCCACATGAAACAGCCTATGGACCAAGGAATTTGCAATTATAATATTCAATAAACAACTTTGTATATGTTAGACAGGTAACATTAAGGAATATTAAGGAGCAATGTAAAGCAAAATGGATATTAAAGCCAAAGATCTGAATGATACAAAATTTGAGACTACATATATATTAAAATTAGAAAAGCTGAACTTGCACAGTTTGCAGTAGACTTGCTATGAATATGTAATTTGTAGGTCAAACCGATTCTACGATCTGAAGCCCCAAGACCACCGAAAGCCATAAGTGCCAATGAATCGTTATATGGATAGCTTTAATAATTAATTTTACAGAAAATTCACAATTTTATTACCTGTACAATAGGTTACACAGGATCTAAAGAATATATTTAATTATTCTGGTAATATGTTGCCTCCAATTAAATGAAACAGGTAAGCTTATTTTAGTACCAATAAAACTGAATTAATATTTCTGTCTAGTAGTTTTTTTACTTAAGGTATATTTCCAAGGTTTCTGAAAAATATATACAATATATATACTAATCACGGTCACTGCTGTTAGTTGTGTCATTGTAACAGTAACCGTAAACCTTACTTTCAAAAAGCGAAAAAAGCAGTTAGTCCCTTTTTCAGCAATTAAACTATTCTAGATAGTAAGACTAAAACATGACAAAATGCCTGGCAGCTCAAATTTCAGAAGAAGGTTTGCTATTGTACCCTTGAAGTAAAAATTTTTTACTTCTGCAAAAACATCTAACCTTACAGAGGGCTAAAGGACAAAAAAATGGTGCACTATAAAATTCACCTTGGATGCAGTACCGATGTTACAATGTGCACGTATTACACAGTGGGTTAGACAAAACTGCCTGTGACGGTAATGGAAATTTCAATTCGTGGCCAGAGAGAAGAGGGCTGGCTGGGCAGTTCGTCCAGAGAGGCAGCTAGTGTACCCAGCTGGAGCGGCCCGCAAGCCATCTGCACAGCCAGGTCCACTCTCCCTTTGTCCACAGCACCCGCTAGTGTGTGTGTGTGTGTGTGTGTGTGTGTGTGTGGGGGGTTCAGCCACCCCCTCCGAGGCGGCGTCGCGTCACTACCTCCTCTGATTGCGTTTGCGCTGCGGAACCCTCACTCACAGGCCGACAACAAGGTACATTTACTCCAAAGCACTCTCCACTCCATGTGTTCAAACCAAAATTTTAAAAATCATATGGTAACGTCTTTGACAGCATTTCACCTCAAATACTAAATTTATGTATGTTTAATGACAACTTCTATAATGGCTATTTTTAGCAGTACTATTAATTTGAAAATAAATCTGCAAGAACTATTATCAAGTATATTAATATTTTACTTTTTTAGACTTCTTTTCCTTCGAATACTATAAAACCTACACCTTGAAATTTGTGAAACTCACAGGTACTTTAAAATTTTTCTGATTATATACATACTTCCACACATTAAAGCAAAAACAAATAGTCTGAATATGCAAGATAAACAAAACAACCTACCCTGCCTCCCATTCTGATGATGTACTACCAGTGACATGCAGGGGGCGGCAGAGGGCACATGCCTGCAAACACATCCGTGTGCCCAAGACGACTTACTGCAATGAAAGGATGAGGAATGGCAGCCATTTTCTGAGATCTACAAGCAGATGGTTCCCGTATTTACACGGGCAGAACCAGGGTGCCTTCCGGGCATACACCCCCAGAAAAGCAGGCAGAGCCAGAGAAACATGGCAAGGACTTCGCAATTACACAAGACACTTCTCCTTTGTAGGCGAGTTATACATTGGGCAATGGATGGGATTAGACTTTGCTCACTGGGCAGAGTTTAGTGTGTGAACATACAGTACCAATGCAGCCACCCGGCTTCTGAATCACTGTGCTAACTGCTACATCCCTCTCCTGCTAAGGCGTGAAGCCCAAAGACTTAGCCTTTGCCAAGTCTTCCATTTTCATCAATGTTTCTGCTTTACTTTCTGACTAACTGCTCCTAAATTATTTCACTCATCGACAAATACAATGAGACCCAGGAAAGCCCGTTAATCCGGAGTGCGTCGCTCCCTCATCTGTCATCCCTACGCTGAAGAGCAGCAACCTACAAAAAGCTACAAGGCACCGCAACAACGTTTGCTGCATCCAAAGATACAATTTTGTATGCGATGCATCGCTTGAGGGGCACACGGGCGCGCAGTAAAGGCCAAGGACCAGGGGGGACAGGAATGCAAGGACATGCTGATCTTACACCCAATGAACAACGGTTGGGTGGGTGAGTTACTGTTGCCATGTGGCCATTTCAGAGACTTTAAGAAGCCTTTTCTGTTGATTGATACGTGTGACATCACCCATGCCAGCTCATTTACACCTAGCCCCTTCATTAGACTGTCCACTCGCGCCCGCAGCCGTTCTTCTCTCAAGCTCACTGAGTAACCCGAGACACTGAATGTCAAGCTGTGCATAATCATTGTGTGAAGCCCCCACACCCCCACCCCCCACCTCAACTCCTCGAGAAATGAAAGTGACCGACCTTGCAAGTCTGGCTGCAATGACACATTTCCAGAGTTTATCAGCTACACACATGGGTACCAGACAATCCTGAAACCGGCAGGGCTTAAGGCGCTTCATGTCGACTCCCATAATTCAAACTAGTCAAACAGTACACAACATAGAACGCAAATTAAAGTGTTACTATGGAAACGTCAATCTAGGCAGCAGTGTTATTGAAATTGCAGAATGTGAGCAATGTTTATTCCGGTCAGCCCCAAGATAATTTTATTTTAAGAACTGTTAAGTGCTTAAAATAGCATAAATTAAATAGAAATGTAATTTACAAAAAATGTATATATTTTAACATGCTTATTACCTCTGCGAGAAACTAAAGGCAAAAGTAGAAATCTTAATCTTAATATAAAATGAACATGAAAATGTGATAAAATAAAAACTTCACAATCCAAAGAAACCATAGAGACCCTTAATGACCATTCACAGATTATACCGTATTTATTACAAGAGCAGCTACCTTTAAAAATCAAATAATTAAGTAGCTTTATAATGTCATTGCAAACAGTATGAATAAAGCATGACAGGTATTTATTTTTCTACACAGGGCAGAATAATAGCCAGTAACCGTGTAGTGAGGTAAGACAGAGACACCCATGACGCGTCTTCAGCGGGCAGTGTGGCCACCTCCGCATGTCTGGGGTTTATGTATTCTTACGTCTGTGTGGATTTCCTCCCACAATGCAAACAGTTGCAATTAAGACACTGAATTACTAAATTAAAGGGCGAGTCTGAGAAATTCTGCAAGCTCCTGCTCTTTCAGACAGACACCCTCACCTGAACAACCAGCTAAGTCCATGTTTCTACACCTAATTTTAGTTCACACAAGACATTTATTACAGTAGAAGCACGCCCAAAGAGGAATGGGTGGCCATTTTCTATAACTATCATGATCGTTCATTTTTGTTTCTTCTGTTACATTGTCTTCCGGTTTTATTCTGCCCGCATTTAATATCAGATAATATTAACTAGTTCAACATATATCTTGTATGCTGTTAAAGTAACCAAATCTCTAAGCACAATGGGGCAACCCTGCGGGAAAACAACTGTATCCTTTGTCCCCAACAGGGTTCAGCCATATAAATGTTTGATATTAATTGTTTCTCTCATTTGTTGTCTTGTAAGACCAAATACATGGGAAAGGCAGATGGAAATACACATTCAATTTCCAAAAAGGCAAAAAGAGCCACACATCTGCTCTGCAGAAATACATTTTTAATTAGATTTATTTTTCCCTATCAAAATGAATTCGTATTCAGAAGGGCTCCTCTCTCATTCAAACATTAGTCATTTTTCCTTCACTCCCTGAACCGCTGATTTTAATGCGTCATTAGCATGAAGGTTCAGGCCAAAAACTGTTTAATTCTACTCTGACTAGGTTATTGTATCTATAAAAATATAATATATATGGAAATAGAACAATCGCTTTCTTTTGCCATTTATACATGCCAAGTACCGCCATGCACTCTGCTGACAAATTATTAAACAAATTTTGTATGGTTACAATAAATATGCAAACAGAAATACAAATTTGAGCCATTTGCTTTGAAGTCCATAAAGCTCTATATATAACATCAAAAATAAATGATTATGGATTATCTGGCAGTAATATTTTTGCATCCTTTTTCATTTTCAACAGTAAGAAACCTTGGAATGATAAATTAACACAAGGACAAAGCAAATGTTTGAAAAAAATGTTGATTAAAAATATATATATTATGACTTGTGCTTTAAAGTAGCTAAAAGGACAAGAAAACATTAAACAAAACACATTTTAATGTGAAGGATTTTGCAACAGAAAATGTGTAATGACATTCAGATGCAGTCCTTCCAATTACTGCTGAATTTAAATGCAATTTAGTCTGTAAGGATTATAGACTCACTAAACAGGTGCTCAGCAGTGCAGCAACGTTTGAAACCAGATCAAATGTTGCAGTAAGATCCCATTAGTTATAAAGCCCGTAATTAGCCAACTATAAAATACAATAATCCCGTTGAAGTTGAAAACTGATACTCTGTGATTCAATGTTAATAATGTTAATAAGGCTAACTGGTTTTCAAAGTTAAAAATTGTTGTTAAATGAGTCGCTTTTACGTATTTTCAGATGCGCATCACTCTTCTGCATCATCAAAAAATGAAAATAAAATACCAGAAATTTCCCATGGTTCCTGCTCTGTGGGAGAAAGGTGACAAAATACCAGCCTCAACATAGAGTTCTATACATTTAATGCACCACCATCTTTTCAAAGAACACTAAAAAGCACCCATCACATGATCACCCCCTACTGCTTCTGATGTGCTACAAGCAAAAATAGACCATGGCAACCCAAAGCAAAGAGCTTCCACAGCAAACTCCAAGTATCTTGAACTGCTACTGTTCTCCTCCCAAGAGGCCTGACATTTTTGCCATAGTGTGAGGTTAAAGACACCCGTTTAGTACAACCTCACTACCCATTAATAGAGAGGTTCTGACACTATGAAATAACCATAAAAAATTACTCGGGTCCAGAATGTCAAAAGATTATCTATTCATATAAAAGACCCATTCGGAATTTAGGCTAACCCACCAAAATGTAGCTCTTTCATAAGCTCCTTACCTTGCTGTCACACTCAGGTCTGAGCTGAAGCAAATGATGGACTGGAAAGAAACAGCGGGAATGATATTGTGCCATGAGTGACTCAATACATGGAGAGGGGAGGAGAGGGAGACATTGGAGGTGACAGAGAAGCACAGCATGCTCACTGACATCATCGCCTAAGACTGGATGCAGAGGAAACTATGGTAACCGTTCTTTGCACTCACAGTCAAAAGACCTTAATTGTCTGGACTGCTATGGGGCTTGGGCTATTTAGGCTGACAATCAATGCAGAAAATGAGAGTTTCCACAAGGGCCAGAGATCTGACAGGAAGCAAAGAAGATATCTGCTAGATCTTATTATCGCCAGGTAGCAGGGGGAGGAGGAACCAGAAATAACTTCACCATCCTGTCTGGAGAAAATTAGGCCTAATCTATTATTGTTTTGTCACTAACTCTAATGCCGTTTAGTGAAAAACAATGCAAGATCCATGCCATAGGGGGAAAAAAAAACCTCTGAATAAAGGAACATTTCAATTTCACTAGACTTACGCCACACGAAAACACACATAACAACTAAGCCTGTTCGGTTTCTGTACCCACGTCGATCAAGCTTCTTTTTAATAGAAATAAAAATACTCCTCGCAGCCGGTCATGATATATTATCTATTTCTGGATCCCACCAACTGATCCTGCAGATGTGACTGCATCAGCTCCAAGTAATTAAATTTGGAGGATCTGGAGTGTCAATGCCAATAAAAGCACTCAACCCCAGCCCAACAGCCAAAACCTTCATCATCCGGTATAATGGATGCGAGGGCAGAAAAGTGGTGATAGGTGATAGGGTCTTCCTGGAAGAATGGAGAATGGTTATTATGGGAAGCATTACTATTACAACTAGGTCCAATAATAATCATTCTAAATGAAAAAGAAAAACCTCAATAATACTACAGATATACTGTAATAACTTAAATGTAATCAAGAATGCCAACTTAATTGGTAGGTAACACTAATATTTAAAATAAAAATCTATCAAATTCTAAGGTAATATGCATTGCTTACAACCTTTATAGGCGTGTTATTTTATTATTATAGATTTTGTTAGACAGCCCTAAAGGCGTCGGCTGATGACTAAGGGAGCAACGTGCCCTACCTACGTGAGAGAGTGAACGCAGCCCGAGTTACACGGCGCTTCTCCGCAGTTACTACGCTCCTATTTTAACACCTCCAGATGTTCTTCAGGGGACAATAACCGCTATATTCCTTCATAATCATTACAAGGTCCCCAGACAGTTGGAATATTGCGAAACGTTTTATTAGACACACACACTGACACGTTACCAGCGTCGACAGGTCAAAATCAGCATAATAAGAACGAAGGCATCTGGTTACACTCTGACGAAATATAATTACCAAAAACACTTATAGTTCTACAAAATCGTTAGAAATCTGCGAAATTTTTCACAACAGGAGTTCAGCAAGAAAATGTCAGCAGGTCAAAAGCAAAAGACGGTTGAGTAACTAACTTGCGTAGTCTATCTGAAATGTGTCACTTAAAATCACATTTTTTAATTATGAGAATAGTTATTTCACCTCCCAGACAAGGTGTGTCGACCTACAATAAGCAATACAGCAGTTTCACTTTCAGGCTGCATAAACAGCGCAACAACTTGGCAAATCCCCCCCCCCCCCCGGAGCCCGCCCTTCGGTACCAAGATAGCGGTACACGTCGGTCCGCAAATGACCCGGCCACACAGTGACCGTAATCCAGCGCGGAGACCGTCGGATAGCTAGCTAGCGAACAGCCGGATTAGCTTAGCTTCGCAGCGGGGTTGTGCGCTCCCCAAACCCCCCCAGTCCTTTAAACCCGGCTGCTAGCTAACCAGCTAACGCTGTGATTCTTGAGGGGTGCCATTCCCAATAAGTAGTCAAGTTCTTAAGCCTTATACTTGGGAAAAAAAAGCCAGCAGGCAGTTTTCCGAGCACAACCGCCTTTCCCTTTCTGTCCCATTTCGCAACAAGCCCGGTAAAAATGAGCCCAGACAGCGACTTACTTTTACTTTTTGCCTCGACTCTCCTTCTTGTCACGATAACTCGACCTGAGGTAACCCTAAGCTCCTCCGAACGGCAATACCACATGGAGCAGATTTTGAGGAAAACCAAGTAAAAGTCGGCTGTTGAAAGATACCCCCTCCCCTTTTTCAAGCTTCGTTCGTCCTGCGGAGTTTTTCCAGGGAAGCGGCTGATAAGATGCGTGCACTAGACGCTCCTCGCTCCATGCGTTTAGCTACCGTCCGCTAGGGGGCGACTGCGCGAAAGGCACCCAAATCATCTCTGAAAGAGTAAAGGAAAATGCGTCGGGGGCGGTCTTCATGAAAAGGGGCGCGGTGTGGTCGGCTTGGACTCAGTAAAGGCGACCTGTGGTGCCCGGCAGGTCAGCCTGTGGCAGAGCTGCGACTACGATGTACAAGTTTCCAGGCATTTGCACCTCAGGCTCAGCTGATATTCAACACAGAGTGGGGCAGATATGTGGCAGAGGATAAACACGTACAGATAATCACTGCTGATATTGAGATATGCAAGGCATTTCATAAAAACACATATATGGCAGTTTTACAAGACCATTAGCACAATTAATCAGGACACGCTAGAAATAGGCTAAGCTAAAATGGAGTGTAACAGCTGGTCTTCAGCCTAGATTTAAATACAAAAAAAAACGATTGCAGAATTCATTACATTCGCTAGCAGATGGCTACATAGACCCTATAGATGAAGGCTTTACTGCCAACAGTTTTTATTATTAATTCTACTTTTAATCATTCTTGGGAGTAGAAGGAGATCTGCATCTTAAAGCATATTGTTGTTTTGCAAGATGCACAGGCTTAGTTATAAAATCAGGAAGCAGACTTTGGAATGCTTTACAAGTGAGGCCAATGATTTAGCAGTGTGCCTCGAGCTGAACAAGAAGTCATGAAGAGATTCGAGAATGTGGGAGTGCAGGAGATGTAATACAATCATCTTTTCTAGTTCTGGCATTTAGGATCCGCTTCAGTGCAGCGGGTGCCCCGCTCATATTCCCATTGCAGTGCCGTTTTTGCGAAACAGAAATGCACATATTACATTTTCTGTAACTTGAAGGCAAATGCTTCTCTCCTTTTTGCGACATTTGTGATGAAACGTCTCAGAAAAATGTTTCACATATTAAAGCAGAATGGTCAGAAACAATCAGTTTATTGAACTTTTGTATCACGATGACAAAGTAATGTCTGCCTCTTTTTGTGTAAGAGGATATAATTAATCCACTTACATGAATGTATTTTGATACGTTGTATGTTTTCATTTAGCATACTTTATCCACGTCAGCATGGGACAGCAGACTGACCCCCTGGGCAACTGGCAGGTGATTCATGTTTCTAAGTCGCATCCCTGATATTTTATCTTCTTTTCCACACTGAGTCACATATCTCTGGACAGCAAAGCCGACAATTAAAGGAGCTGAACATTCCAGCCAGTAAGTCGTCACACAATATTGGGTTATTAGAATCTCTATTTGCCAAGTACAAAAAGTACAATGAAGTTCTTTGGTTGCAGACTGCGGCATGATGGGCCAATTAACATACAATTTAAACATATAATTGAGAAAAAAAAACAATAAATGGAATAAAGGTAAAATGGAGGTAGTGAAAAAGAAATTAAATGTGCAAGTAATAAATATAGTGCGATAACCAAACATATGGAGCACATGGCTTGTGCCAATGACCTTAGGAAGACGATAAGAGTGAAAAACTCATACAGGGGGTGACTGGATAAGCAGTGCATTTCTCATGGTTCTTTATCTAGGAGGACAATGGCCTGAGGAAAGATGCTGTTCAGGTTGTGCTTAGTCCTTGTGCCTTAGCCCCTACTCTCTGCTTTCGCCCAGAAAGGAGATGTTGAAGGAGGAAGTGACCAGAGTGTAAGACGTCAGACTTTGTTTTCCGTACTCTGCTTCTCATCTTCGATGAGAACAGGTTTTCAAGCAGGGGAAGCTGACAGCCAATGATCTTTTCCTCACATCATGCAATTCTCTGTAGTCTCCTCTTAGAGTGTAATGTTGCACATCCAAACTAGACAGAGATGGAGGATGTTGCATCTATTTACTTAACTGTTCCTTTCATCTGAAGAGATGCACAAGTGAGTAAGCAGGACCAGCCAGAAAGTGGAGCAGATGGGGTTAAGGGTTTCTGCGCCAAACAAAACTGCTTTGCAGCAAATCATTAGGAATGCAGAGAAGATTGCCGGCACTGGCTTCCCTGCAGGACATCTATAACTCTCGTTGCCTTTACAGGGCCATGAACATCCTAGGTGACACATTGCACCCTGGACACCATTTGTTTGAACTGCTGTCATCTCCCAGGTAGAAGGTACATGGCAGTCAAAGTCCACATACAGAATTAAGGACGGTTTTTACCCCAGTGTGATAATAAGGCTGAACCGGGAGCTAAAAGACTCGAACACTGTGTTTCCTAAACCAGTCCTCTAGGACCCACAGAAAGCCTATGTTTTTGCTCCCTCCTAGTCCCCAAGAAAAAATGTGGGCTGTCTGGTATGGAGCAGAAATGTGGGCTGTCTGGTATGGAGCAGAAATGTGGGCTGTCTGGTATGGAGCAGAAATGTGGGAAACACTGCACCTAGCACATAACCCCCACGCACCGCACCAGGATATACATTTTATCCATTTATACTTCGCATATATTTGTTGAATATTTTGTACATTTTTTAATATATTATCTGTCTTGTCTTATATATTGACCTGTTTCTGCCATTTGGTGAGTTGCTATCTCAATCTTGTTGTGTTGTTGCATAAAATAACATTAAAGAACTGAATCTTGCTCGATGGCCCAAAGGTGAAACCACTGTACTGATCATGGGATTTGAACCAGTGACTGACCGACCACTGACCGACTTGGTGCTAATTCCTCCAAGTCACAGACCATCCCCACAACACTACATACTCAGCAAGCCTTAATGAAAGTATTAAAGTACTACCAATTATGGTCAAAATATTCAGAAACACTTTCCATTACCTGCACCTTCATAATGCATTCATAACGCATTCACAGAAAGCGTGTAAATATACTCTAATATCCTAACATACCTTAAGAGTGTTAAAATACGTTAATAACAAATATTAAATTCAATTTAATACAATTCAATACATTTTTTTTATATTGTGCTTTTAACAACAGTCATTATAACATTATAAGAAGAGTCATGATAATAAGAAGCATTATAATCATATAATAATTGGATGTTCATCTGTGCTGTATACACCAGAATTTCCCCCTGGGATCAATAAAGTTAATCTTAATATTATCTTAATCTTAAAATCCGCAGGTAGATTGCATCGGGTATTACATTTCTAGTTTAGCACTCTCAAAAATCACAAAATGACACAAAACGTAGCTAAACTAAAGTGCAGATAATCTGTTTGAGTGTTTTATATTACTGGTACATGCGGGCATGTAAATATAAACAAAATAATATGAGCACTCTTATCTGTACTCCCAAAACACCACATTAGTCAGTAATTAATGGAGAGCAGTGTTTTTAATGAAATTTCTTCCATGATCTGAAAATAACTGAAGTAGGTTCTTGTTAAGTTTCCCCTGGTGTTATTCATTAAGAGGATTTCCTGTGGGATTCTATAGGTCAGAGTTTTTGAATGGGCGCAGAGTTTTTTTTTTTTGCTTGGTTTAGTAGATGGCATGCACCCAGGAAAACAACAGGATGCAGGACCCAATCTCTGTTCTCAGCATGCATGAGTGCTGCTCCAATGGATGCATTTTACCGGACGGATGGGTGCTATAAGCCTACAGCTTAACTCTTTCTTTGTAAATAGAATACAATACAAAGGTTTAGCGTGGGCTTAATTTAGACACATTACTGCTATGAGTAGTGCATTTTATATTTTGTGACTAGTCTCATGCTCAGAACTAAGACATAATAAATGGGGATTCCATGGGTGTGATTTCTTTTGAAAGATCCTTTTTGAATTGTGGATCAGTCAGTGTGATTCATTGGCTTTATGCCTCAAAGCAGTGCTATGAAAGAGAATCTGCTGACACAGACAAAACAAACAGTACATGGCGAGCTATACTGCCGTTAAAGTCAGAAAGTCACATGACATCAATGTCAGTGAAAAGGCCCCTCATTAATTCAGTACTTTGTCTGGAGTTGAGGAGAATTTGCATTTTCTACAGGACTTCTCTGACCTGATGAAAGTAATTTTCTTTTTTTTTCATGCATGCATGTACTGGACAAGCTTTTTATCGAAAGACTTTGGTGCTTTCTGAAAATTAGCTACACTTCCTCTCTATAGTCTTGCAGGGTTTATAAGTGGTAGTTACAAAACTGAATGGAGTCTAGTACAATCACAGTAGAACAAAGTGTAGTTCATTTGAATATTAAATTTTAGAGCGTGGATGGCTGAATTTTTCTGTTGTACTTAGTTCAAGAAATATGGTATGCCACTATATTACTAGGTAACATTTCAAACTCGCACTACCGCTGTTAATAGAAAAGGTAAGACAACGCTACCCACGTAGTTTGGAAAGCTACAATGGCGCCATCTTGTGAATGATTAAATTTGTTCTACGTTTCCTTAAAACTACAAATTGAACCAACGCTTCGAAAAACAAAAAAGGTATGATTGTTGTTTCATTACGATTACGATTTATTCCCAGAATGCGCGGTTTAAAGCAGACTGCGATTGACAGCACACTAGGATTCCACCAAGCCCAAATGTATTTATCTGTAGTAACAATCGGCAAAAATATTTGTGGGGAACCATAATGCATGATTTATCTAGACAAGCAAAAACTATACGCAGTCTGTAGTGGAAAATGCATTTTACCTGTATAGGGGGTAAGAGTTATTGAATTTTAAATGAACCACAACTAAATAATCTGTATTATGGCAATGTAACAAAATATTGTTACAATGGTAACACCACTAGGGCAGGATCCATAGCAACCAATAAAGTCATTTATAGGAACACACCAAGGCAATTCCCTGGTACATCTGTAGAACCACTTAGCTTATTTAGACTTACAAAGCATAGCATTCTACACTCAATCAGGGGCATTTGTGGTGTGAAACAAAAAAAAATCATAAAATTATTCAGATGGAAAAGTATATGGAACCTTCATTCCAGCACTGAATAGGATTCAATTTTCAACAACCAGTAAATTGAGGTCAAAAGTAGAAGAAAAAATAGAATTGCAAGTTGGTGTTAAGGGACTTACATTTAAGAGGGCGGTAGTGTTCAAAGGCAATAATTTCATCAAGACAAAATAAGGGATCCCTTTAGGAAAGTGAACATAACACAACACAGTTAAAAGGCTATAATAGTCTATAACTGTCACATCCGAACATGGGAAGCAGACGACGGAAACCGTGAATGAAAATCAAAAAGGGTTTATTGGTGGGGAACCCCAACACAAGGACACGTAACATTAATGATCGGACTGGGGAAACAAAGTGAAACGCGGACTAAATACACTGAACTAATGACAGCAACAGGAAACAGCTGGTGAACACGGAGATTCCACACGAAGTAGATGATGGGGCGTGGCAAATGGGAGGAGCGGATGGGCTGGGCATGACAATAACAATCTATAATAGTCTTAAAACTCCCCCTTAAATCATAGATGCCCCCATGTTTGTGTCCCAGTATTCTGAAAATGCACATCACGGCTAAAGACATCCATAAAATCAATGTGATAGTTTATATACTTACAAGGTAGGGTGTATATTCAGGGTCAAGTGATAGTCTCAATCTGAATCATTTTTTGTAGGTAAAACATCCTTTTTTTTTAACCTTGATCTTCACGAGATCTTCACGAGAGACACCGATGCACACATATATACAGATGTGAACAACCTTTTTGGAAAGAGTTACACAGCATCTTCTGTCATGGACTCAGGGCATGGTGCAGGCAGACATGATGATCCACTGGCATCTCCAAGACGAAAGGGGGTTTAAGAAAACTGAATAGGCTGGATAGGCTGGATAAAACTACAAAACAACAGGACTATGAGGGGTCAAAACAAACAGGGACGACTAAGAGACAGAGAAACAAGGAGAACTAACTAAGACTGAGACTAAAATAACACAATCAGGGAAACAGAACAAAACAGGACTATACTACAAGATAGCAAAAGGAAATAAATTCAGGGAAAAGGTAGCAAGGGACCAGGCAAAGGACCAACTCAATGACTTACTAAGGAACTGAACACAAGCAGGCCTTTAAATACAGAGGAACACCAGGGCAAACAAGGAACAGGCACAAAGCATAATCAGATTAACAAATCGAAAAGGACTCAGGACAACAAAGCACAGGTAGATTACAATTAAATGAGCATGAATCTAAGGAACTTCAACAAAGTCAAACTAGAAACTCGGAGGCATAACACAGAGGGCCGGATACGCTTGACAAAAATGAAAATCACACAGGATCCAAACTGGGAAAACCAAGCAGAGAAGCAAAATAACTACAAACAGTAGGAGGAACAAAAATCAATAATTATAATACAAAACTGACAAGGCTTGTTTTGAACCCATCCCTGTAGGATTTCAACCCATGTGCCACACAGTCAACCCCCTGAGCCATACAGCAGTCCAAGAAGCAAGGGAACACACAAGGGTGAGACAGGCAGTGAAAAGCCAGAATGGCTAGCGACACCTGCTGGCCAAACAGGTTAAAGACACGACTGGTAGGGTTGGACAGGCGCTGGCAATATTCCCTGGCAATCTTCCAAACTAAGAAAAAAAGACTACTATGCAAATCAGGAGAAATTGCAGCATTAAGTACATTCATGGAACAGTATCAGGCTAGTAGAGGTGTTCCAGTAACAAACAACACTTCATTTCTTGTAGGTAGAGAGGGACTCTGCTGACCGGATGTGGTTCAGCAGTTCATTTCACCACTGAGGAACCACATTTGTGAAATGTTTGAAGTGAAACTTCTCATGTGGTAGAAGGATCTCCAACCGGCGTTCATTTTCTGAGTTACAGTAAGAGGACTAGATTGGACGTACACAACCAGTCAAAGGTTTTTGCACACCACAGGTTTTTACTATCTTCCATTTATTTATTTAAACTGCAGATTTTTGTTATTGTTAAGCATTATAAAGTTGGGTTAACAGTTATAAATGAAAATATAAGTAAAATAAATCAAGGTTCCTTTATAACATGGAAAGAGTATGTGACAGTGCATGTCTGAAATCCTATTAACTAGATGTGTGGTGATGGCATAATCATAATTTAGGCTGTCCTTTAACTTTAAATGCACTAATTAACTGTTTCAGCCCATGAAACAGAGCAGTATGTAATGCCCCTGGTAGAAAGAATGCCTTAAATTTTCTTTGCTGTTATAACTGCTAGAGGAAGATATGAATCCAAGATATGACATTTTCTTGCTAATAAAGGTACTCAGACTGTGAACATGCTGTAAATTGATTTATTAGCAAAAAATATTGAGTGTAATTTTAGTTAATGTTGATTAACATGTAAATGTAGAAAATCTCAGTGTGTGCAAAAACGTTTGATTGGTAGTGTAGGCCTCAAGGGACGCCTTGATGGAGATGGGTGCCTTTCCATTAATGGTTTACAAAGCCAACACTAAGGACTAGAACTTGGTGTGAGTACCTATAGAGAGCAAATTAAGAGAGACACGGCAGTGTGTAATATGAAAGCATTTAGGCTGATTGAATACCAGACATGCTTCCAGATTGCAAATCATTTGCAGTGATTTGACACCAAAAGTTGGTTAGCCATACAGCAGAGAGCTGCAGCAGTCTAGTCATGAGATAAGTCCCTGGACTGGAAGCTGAACTGCCTCATCGTTCTGACATTATGCAGGGTGCATCTGATCATTGTGCTCAACAAAATATAGCTAGTCATCTGTTATTGCTGATGTGACCAGTGACCAGCTAGATTTCTAGCAGACCTTGATAGAGTCAACATCATGATAGCAATGTCATGGTGGATGGTAGCGCTGGCAGTAAAGACAAGAGACTTGGTATCGTAGAGCTTCAGCTGGAGGTGACGATCCAGTCCAGGCGGCGATGTCACCAGGAGGGATGGTCAGGTACAGTTGGATATCGTTGGTGTGGTAGTGGTATGAGAAGCTATGTGACTGGATGATCAGCCCTAGAGAAGGAATGTAAAGAAAAAGAAGAAGGGGACCAAGACCATAGCCTTGGGGTACACCAGTTGTTACCTGATGTTACCTCTGCACCTCTGGAGATTTGGAATAATCTGCCTGATTCGTACGAGTAAAATCAACTCAGAGCAGTCCTTGTGATGCCAAGTTTATAATGGGCAGCCAGAATGATTTGATGGCTTATTGCAGGGGTGCCCAACTCCAGACCTGGAGGGCCATAGCCCAGTGTAGCTTAGTTCTTTCTCAGTTCCACCATAAATGATTCAGCTCAAGAGCTGTTTAGTAATTAGCAAAAGGAGTTGAATCAGGTGAATGAGGGGAAACCCAAAAATGTGCAGGGCTCTGGCCCTCCAGGACTGGAGTTGGGCACCCCTGCTTTATTGTGTTGACAACTACAGAGAGGTCCAGTAGGATAAGGAAAGAAGCTCCCAGTGCAGCTCTTTCAGCTCTCGGGGCACCTAAAACAGCCAGGAGGGAAAGTCTCAGATGAGTATCCAGCTCTGAAGCCAGATCTGGGGAAGGTCTAGGTGATTGCTCTGCATAAACAAGTCAGAAGTCTGACTGAGGATAGCATGTTCAGGACATTGTGACATGGATGAAAGGGGACAGACTGGTCAATAATTTTTAGTTGTGATGGGTCAAGTCAGAGAATTTTTGAATTCTTCCACTAACTTACTACAGCTCAGTGGAGACTCCAAGGGAAAAGAGACTCCAAGCAGTATAGATGTTTGCCTGCCATGGGACTTAAATCCATGACCTTCCAGACAATAAACATTTGGGTGACACATCAACCCATGTGAGCCTATATCCAAAAATATATTTTGCAAAGTAATGTTTACTTAATGTAAAATGTTCAGCAAAACTTGATCAGTGATCCAGAACTTTTCCTGAGATAGCTTTCCACTCACATATACTACAGGTATAAACAAAACCATTTTACATTAAAAAAAAGACATAATACTAAGCGGTACCACTGGGATTCAGATTTATTTACTTATATTAAAACTTAGTTCAAATATATTGTTTTGTTTCTAGTTTTGGTGACTTGTGATCTGCAGCTTGTTTTCTAATAGTCTGTTGTGATAATAATCTATTGCCAAAAGTTTCTGAATCTAAAAGCATGATTAAGGTATGGTTACAGATTATTTATCAAATATGATTTATGAGAAAGTTCCTCCAGATATTTTTGATATATGACCTTTGCTGGTTGTTGGCGTGGTCAGTGAAAAAAACAAGGAACAGCAACAAAGTGAAAAGTGGAAGAAGGAAGTTTGAAAACTATATAGCAAGATTTGCCCCTAAGTAACAGAGCTAAAAGTAAAAGAAGGAAAAAACAAAGTATTTAGTCACTCATCATTGCTTGTGCATGAAGTGTCTCTGTGTTGAACAGGAACTGAACTGTGTTAATTAAGTACCACCTCAAAACAATGTAGATTAGGTGTAATAGAAAAGTGATGCCAGCTGCCCCTCACTGTCTTACCCCTTGTCCAGTTAAAGTTGATCACATGCCATCATTGCTTGTTGAGACACTGTGTTTCACTAGGATTTTATTAGAATTAATGCCAATGACTTTCACCAAAGCAATTTTGGGTGTAAATATCTACATCCTATTGAGGGAGATCTTCAAGTCAATAAAGATTTTTCTTTTGGATCGCAAAGGTGCAGAATTCATTCATCTTTTAATCATTTATCACAGTATCACAGAGGAGCCTATCTCAGGCAGCATAGCTGGGGTATACATACACAGTCAAATGTCAGGCACATATACTCTACTGGCGGATACTGTGTGAGGAATCACATATGACACAAGAAGAATATAGGTGCTTTATCACTGCAAGAACCTTTTTCAGGAACTAGGAATTCCCACCTGATTGTATCTCCTGAATCTTTTTTCAGTCCTTACTCCAGAGCAGGTCCTTCTTGCTCAACCAAGAAATTCTGGGTGGGGCTTTTAGCAATAAACTTAGCTGGTTGGCCATGACTATTGGTGCAATTTTGGAAGTGATACAGAAGTGCAAAGAAAAGAGATTGAAGTAATGGAGCAAAAACGTTGAGAATATGGAATTGTTTTTGCATCTCATTTGCATTAAATACATTATTGAATACCTTTTTTGCTGGCTTCTCCGTATTTCCACATTAGAAAATTAAGCTCATTAGCAGAATAACATTGCATTATTTTCTATTCTGTGGAAAACGAAAGCTCAATCTGCTAGCCAGATTTAATAATGAATTATAAACATGTTGTGGGCTGTATAAATAAAATATAAATAAAATGGTGTGTGCTGTTTTGAATCAAAGCGAACTGTGACTTGTCCCATATTTTCAGACCATGTGACTGATCACCCCAATGACTAAAAAAACAACTTGTTCATCCTTCATTGTTTTGGGGTTTTGGTGTAGTTTCTTGTAAAGTTAAGTATGAAATCAAACATACAATTTTTTGTGTCTGCCATGCATTTTTTTTCCATAAAGGTTACAGTTCTGGTTGTGTGGTGTGAAAGTGGCCAGGTGCTACAAAAGTGACCGGTCGAGATGGCCCAGGAACTCAGAACCAGGTTCCAGAACATTGGTGGGAAAGCACCGTAGGCAAACCCCACGCAGACACATTCAAACCCCAAACCGTGCAGGTATGAGGTGACCCACTGAACCACCCTATAAAAAAAGTATGAAAACCTGAATTTCTAAGGTAATCTATCCAATGACAAAGCAAAACCTGAGGAAGCTCCATCAAAACCTGGAATTCAATTATTAACATCAAAGTCTATTAATAGAACTTTTTCATTTACCCATATTTCAGTCCTTCCTTACCATAGTGCTTTTGACTAGCATCAAACTGGGATGTGGAAAGGCTCACATTTGTACATATTCTAGCAATTGATGTAGTCAAAGCCAAAACTATAGCATCCATCCAGAAATATTTCCATAACCAGAAACTGCTGATGGAAAAAATGTAGATGAAGTCAAAAGTGTTGATTGTGTTACAGGCTCTTTGGGGAACTCAGAAGAGGAACAGAAGCATATATGACCTCAGAAAGAGCGTCATCCAGCTGACAGAGCTGGACGTTTTTGAAAGTGATTTGATTGACGTCACCAATCCACAGAAACTGCACTATATGATGCTATTTGATGTTATTGCATAATGAACTTGGTGAGAAACATTAAAAAATTCTTGTGAACAACAATTCATGTTAATCATAGATTTTACCTTTTGACTATAGAAAAGTCCAAAATACCAGTTTCCTGTGCAAACCTAAACACAGTTTTTGTCTTCCAGTAATGCTGATAATATTTATTACTGAAATGCTCCTTTTACTTTTTTGTATTTTTTTTGTGTTGCGCGGCAGTTAGGATGCTGTGTCTGTGACCAGAAGGTCCCCAGTTCTGCCAAATGATGCTGCTTTGCATAAAAAGAGTCTTCAAAAAATGTATATAGTTAATCACATATGGCTTGCAAAATGTGACAAATATTTTATGGGGGGGGTGTGCGGCTTAGCAAGTTAGAACGTTGTGCCTTGGACTGGAAAGTTGCCGGCCCAAATCACAGGATCAGCAGAGTGAATTTCACCGCTGGAGCCATGAGCGAGACCCCTAACCTCCATTTCCTTCGCAAACCCTCATCCCGCTTTCTCAATTGCACCTTGCTTTGGATAAACGCATCTGCTAAATAAATAAAGCGTAAACATGTAATCAAGTGAAACTAATTCTAACTGGGAACTTGAAATAATGAACACAAGTGACACAGAGAGATTAGCTAGTTTGTTTAAAAAAAAATTATGATGGGGTGGGGGGTGGATATCTAAGAGTGGGGCCAAATTAGGTCACGATCATTTACTTCCCCCAGACCCTGATGCCTGAGGCTGCACCCCATCGCTGTCCCGCAAGCTCACACCCATTTTGTTCTGATGCCAAATCAACCATCTTTTGTTTTGGTTCCTCCCCATTGCTTTTGTTTCCACCACCACTCACATCCCCAAATAAAGTCTCAGGTTCTCAGTTAGGTCCCTACACCGAAAGATTCTGTTCGGCCTCCTGTCTGGGGAAAGTCTCGCACATCCCTTCTCAGGAATATGTTGACATTGTTCCTATTTTTTGTTATTGTGTGTTGAAAATGTTACACAAAATAGGGTGGGCATGCATCAGTGTTATGAATATTTTCTTCTATGATTCTAATTAATGCAGTGTCACTAATGTAATGCAAATGTTTCCGTTTCAAAAGAATAAAAAAGCTCATTCTTTTCGGCGTCCTTTCATTTTTAAAACTATATATTGTTTGAATGACCCTGCCATCTGTGATACAGAAACTTACATAAGAGAATTATTTTTCTAGCATATCATACCACATTTGTCAAGCTTACTTTTCAGTGAGACGCATTTCATGTTTTTTTTTTTTGTATATCCACCCTAGTGAGAGGTATTGTTTTCTATAGAATGTGTTGTGTAAATATTAGACCCAATTCATTGATTTCCCTGTATTCCACTGAAATATGATATTAAAGACGACCTTCACTGCAAAACACATTGATTTGGTCTGACCTTGTTAGGTCTTTTTATAATTGGCCTTATATTTCTTTTTTTAATTCTCCGCTTGGTGCTAAGGTGCTTTTTATAAAGGATAGCACCAACACAATTGAATCAGCAGCCTTTAATTGGTCTTTGTGAAGATTCAGGAAGACCTTTATTCAAAGGTTACACACGCTTTGAAAAATTCTCTTGTTTTGTGTGGATACAACTAGGCTATTGTCCTTTTCTTCCATTTCATTAATTTATACCATTGCCTTTGTTTAATTTCTGGGCATTTTTGATGCTGACTGTTTTCACTGTGATTTCCCTTCATTGTTTGTCCCAAATGAGGATGAGTCAAAAAGGAACGATCTTCCAAATTTGAAAGAGTCAACTGGTTACTTCCCCGTATTCAACTCACACAAATTATCGTACTTCCCAGCAAACTACTGCGAAGTCAATCACCAAACATTATTTTCACCTCGGTAGCTTTAATTACCAAGGGTTTTGCAAGTTTGCTGGTTTTTAAGAATATTATTTATTAAGGCAAATGTCCAAGTGCACAAATGTACTGCAGACCAGAATTGATAAGAAGCTACGTAAACACTGGAAATCAAAGTAATTGAGGACCCACATACTTGAGTATTTTTTTTTCAGTATTTTACCACATTGTCATGGTTACGCCTGGCGAAGCTGTTCACTGTTTCTTCAATGCTCTCTTTCACTTGAGTAAAAAAAATATAACACATTTCCTATAATAACAGGATTGTTTTGATTATCCTATAACTTTTTTTGTAAAATAATCAAAACTGACAAACTAGTACTGTTAATGTGTTTTTTTCATACTCCATCTATCTTTCTATGCTCATCCATTGAAGGGTCACTTGGAGCAAAGCGCGCGGGGGGGGGGGGGGGGGCACCCCAGATAAGGTGCCAGTCCATCACCGGGTGCACAAACATTCCCAATTTAAAAATATCAGTTTGTTTGACTTCGGATAGTGGCAGGAAAGTCAGAAAACCTGGGGAGAACATGCATTCACCGCACCCACAAAACAGAGGTGGGATTTGAACCACCAACCCCGAACGTTACGCTGCTGTCCACTGGGCCACCCTTTTTGCCTAGTCCAAATATCCAAATGAACTGGAAAATCTAAATAAAGGACCATCTTGTATTAAGGAAAGTAGGATTAGTTGCATCGATAAGATATTACCGTGTTTCCCCGATTATAGGACATCCCCAACAATTAGGGCACCCCCCATTTTAAAAAAATTGGTCAGAATAAGGCACCCCCCGCAAATAAGCCCCCCCC
>JAODKE010000125.1:828341-844090 GCA_026779605.1 Mormyrus hasselquistii
GTTTTGTAAATGACCATATACCAATGGATTTTACGGCGGGTATACAATGAAGACCAGTTAAGAGATGAGTACAGGGTACAGTGATGAGTTTTGAAGGGAGCATTTGTTATAAACCGAATGGCAGAATGGTAAAGAACATCAAGCTTTTGAAGCAGGCCTTTAGATGCTGATCTATAAATAACATCACCGTAATCAAACATAGGGAGAATGGTCATTTGAACCAGAGTTTTCCTAGCTGATAATGTAAATGCAGTACGCTTTCTATAAAGGAACCCAAGCTTTGATTTAATCCTGGTCTTCAAATTATCAATATGTTTTGAGAAAGACAGGGTGCTGTCTAGCCAAATACCCAAATATTTATATTCAGTAGTCTGTTCCAAAGGCGTCCCATCAAGGGAGCAGATACTTGGAAAGCTGGATGAATCATAACTCTTTTTCCCAAACCACATGACCTTAGTTTTGGAAGTATTCAACTGGAGATGCAAATTGGAAAAGGTCTGTTGCAATCTGTTAAAACTAAGTTGAAGTTGCTGCAAAACTGCAGCAGGAGAAGGACCTGTAGAGTAGAGAATTGTATCATCAGCATAAAGATGGATGAATGAGTCTGTAACAGAATTAGCTACAGTATTAATATAAATAGAAAAAAGTGTGGGTCCAAGTATTGATCCCTGAGGGACGCCATTGGTGACAGGGAGAGGCTGGGAAAGAAGTTGTTCAGTTTTCACCGACTGCACTCTATCACTTAGATAGAGTGGCCATCTAGTGTTAGACTTAGCCAGGGACAACACTGTTAAGGTGAACCAAATATCACATACTTAGCCTGGCTTGTGTGCTTAGAGGGCGAGATAATTTGGTAAATGTCTGTGATTAAAACCTGGGGAAAGTTATAAAATGCATGAAATGCCAAGTGGAGGCGTGCTGTTCATTCTCAGGGTCCAGGGGCGCAGATAATACCCTGAGGATGTCTGTGATTTTCGTGACTCTTTTGATAAATACTCCAAAAGGCGGATTTTGTCTTTCCTAGAGATGAGCTGCTGAGGTCACAGGGGATGGGGGGGCCCTTGTGATTGTTTTTTTGGAGACCTCATGCTGTGCTCCTTCATGATGGGGTCGTCCCTTAACCACACAGGACATGAAAATTGTGCACGAACCACGACACGGCGTATGGCGGCCAGACGGCCGTCGCGCCAAAGGAAGAGGAGCAGCTAGACAGCTGTATGAATTTAAAAAAAGTTCAGCAACCCAACTTGGCATCACCGTTCATTTCAAGGTCACTCTCTGCTTGGCTGTAGCTGTTAATGAGGGTTTGCCATGATGCCTAACAAATGAAGATATACTTATTGCTAGCCTAGCATGCTGCAGTGTCACCTAATGCTGTCCATTTTCTTTATCCATGCTTTATTCTTTATTTAGAAAGTGCATTTTGTATCAGGCGGTAAAAAGAAAAATAATTCGTTTAATCCTCCATAATAATAAAATACTTTGCATTTATTCACCTGTGCTGTGTGCAGGTTTTGAGTGACAACCAGAAGTTCACTACAGTAGTAAAACCGAGGACATAAATGTACAAAACTTAATGGATGGTGCTCAGAGGGGCCTCTATGCTCTTTGTTTACGATCTATGTGTAGGTCGAATGCTTTCGGCAAATCTCTTTATGTGGGCTTTTTCCGGCTGTGCTTCAGATTTAGCGATGTGGTGTGTGTTATCCTGCCTCGACAGGTGTAAACATCCAGCCACATCAAGGCAAACAACAGACGAGCTATAGATGAGCCTCTTCTGTCGCAAAACGGCGTATTTTTAGCATGGCGGGGTGTCTCTGCCTTGCTGCTCAGTGCTTCAGCCCGCACCTGCAGCAGAATGAGTTTGAGGAGCCTGTCCAGAGTCAAAGTGAAATTGAAAGTTAGCCAGGGTGTATTATACACATCTGCTTTATCAATGATGATAAAATAATTCAGGTCTGACAGTCAGGGGCTATGAGCATTTTGGTTGGTCAGTATTAATCATGTTTTTGACATGACATGTGTTGACTCCCAAGATGCATCTGTCTAAGGCAAATGATATCTGCCACATTTGAGAAGTAGTTGCACCTGGTCTGGTTTTAAGTTCCTTTTCTTGTCACATAAACATGTCTGTAAGGAAATAACGGTTAAGAACCCATCGCAGTCAGGATTGGCCCATTTCAGCCTCATAGAAGGCGCATCGGTCCAATCAGTCACTGAAGTATTCAGGGGATTCAGCTGCTTACAGATTATGAGGCTTCACATACTCTGAACAAGAAACAATGTATTTATGTGGCTGAAAACTTTCTGAAACCTATAGGAGTGCAATAAAGATTCTGAAAAATTGCTTTCTAATTCTGATGAAATACACAAACACCGTAGATGTGCACATGATGTAATGACCATCCCTTCACATTCGAGAGGTTAGGGGCTGAATAACCATGCAGATGTGAAAAATCGCAAATACTTGGGTCCATTATTAAAAATGAATATTTAACGGCAACTGACAAGTTGAAAAGTTAATGGGAGAAATGCGAGATTCCACGGTCGCAAAGAAAGCTACACTGTAACATGTTAGTGAGGCTGCGAGCTCAAGATGGTCCTAAGCCAAGATGCGTAGGGCCCATAATTTTTTTTTAATACCAAAAAATAACTTGATTATGAGGATATAGTATGCACCTACAATAACAAATATTGAATAACAAATATCTATATGTTGTATGATTATATTTGATCCAGTTCATTTTCAGTGGGCCAGTTGTTTACATATTTTTGTCTTGTGCATCATTCAAAAATATCCTTATTTAATTGTTCACGGCCAACCGATTTAATAACTGAAATTGTGAATATGGAGGGGCAACTGTGTTATTAAATATTCATCTTAATTATTTCCTTAATGCTCAATTAATGGCCTCCATGCTCTTAAAAATCTTACTTTATCTATCCCAGGAAATAATGCCCCAAAAGGGTGTTTTTCCGGGCTTCTGTCTAACATGGGTTTCTACACTGCTGTAGACTCAGGGTTAGCAGTGTGACATTGCAGATTTATGGCTAAATGGCTTTAGGAGGTATCGTTTTTTTTATACAGATGGCTTTTATTTATGATGCATTTGTTGCAAACTTATGGCAGAAGCTGTGTTCGTTTTCTTAAATTATTTATATAGTCTCTATATTTAATCCAACACAGTGGTGAATTGGTGTTTCTAAAATTACCCTTAGCATATTACGCATATTACGCGCCGTGGAAATCTGTAGGTTGGCATCCCGTGCAGTGTGTGACCTGCCCAGTGCCCTGTGCTTCCTGCAGCAAGCTCTCGGCTGGCTGCAAACAGACACTGTGCATAAGCAGTTGTTACTGCTTAATGTAACAGTAATTATTTTCTGTAGTATTATTCAATCGATAGATGCATCTCCGAACACATGCGTTTTGTATTGTCATTAAAAAAAAAAAAAACCTTAAAACCACAGTTTTGTATAAAATATGGAAATATGGGGAGTGTTGTGTGTCTTAGTGTGTTAGGATACTGTAGAGTTAGGTTAAGATACTGGAGAATCATTGGTCAGTTCACATCCTGTGGACGGCAGACTGATGTTACCTTTCAGAGTGATGTCACCTTTCAGAGTGATGTCACTGTCAGGCCCCTGAGCAAGGCCCTTAACCCCAGTTGCTCCAGGGATTGTCTGCCTTCTCACCTGCACATTACTTTGGATAAAAGCATCTACCAATTAAGTGCAATATAAATATATTTCAATCCCTTTAAAGGGAAGCGTTAGACTACTGACTAACTGTAGGTCATCTGTTATGTGATAGAAAGCAGGAACAAAAATACAATTTCGGACTATTTGTACTGAGGGGAAACGTGTGGAGCGATTTTATTACATGCGGCCCGTTGCCCGTTACTTTGGCTGCCATGGCTAGTGATGTGCCTTTGACTCATTTCTGCCCTCTAGAGGACTGTAAGCTGTTCTTTGGGCTTCTGCTGCACAGAAGGTTTGTCATTAAAGCATCTGTGCCCTTTTTCAGGCTCAAACTTATTTTTTTTTTAAAAATCCACTGTCTGCACGGACTCTTGGTGCAGTCTCTTCCCGCAAGGTTTTTATCACTTTCCTGCTTTTCCGAAAATGAATTACAAAAACAGACTATCTCTAAAAATAGTCCAAATGAAATATGTCTGTACTCTAGATTATTAGTGGGTTTATTTTTATCCCCCAAATAACTTATTTTCTGATGTTTTCATGTGTTGCCATAGCAGCCAGCCATTCAATTTTTTTAATCAAATGTATACGTGTTCCAGCTTTCGGCTTTAAAGGTAAGACCAAGACTATGACATGGCATTTAGCTCTAACGGGCAGATATGATCAATTGCTTTAATCTAAACCTCAAGGAAGGGGGGGGGACACATTGTTTGGGGTCCCCCACATATCTCCTACATTGGCCCACCAGGAAAATGCCCAGTATGCTTCACAGCCAGCCTAGCCCTGCATGTACTTGCTAAACAATGAATGGATGGATGGAGATAGTTAGTTAGATTATTTGTTTAATATAACATTGTTTTTTTTTTTTATTCATCATGGGCATTTTTGTATTCAGCATGTGCTGTACGTGTGGCTGTATCGTGGTAGGCCACTGAACCTGTGATAGGAAGGTCACCAGTTTAAATCCCATGGTCAAAAGAATGGTTACATCTCCACCTGACCTTTGAACAAGGCCCTTAACCCCGACAAACGCTCCAGGGGTGCCGGATAAATGGCTGACCCTGCGCTCTGACCCTAAGCCTCTTTCTCACATATTTATGTCTCAAAGGAGAGCATGATGGAATATATGAGAACTAAAGAATTCTTATGCATCTGTGTCATTTTATTCATTTAAAACTGTAACTAAATCTCACCTTTTATGTTTTCCAGCTACTGGCTGACAAACAAAGTGAATATCAAACGTCCCAGCACTGGATTATTGATGTACACCTTGGCAACGCGGTTCTGCAATGAAATTCACCTTTATGGATTCTGGCCTTTTCCTAAAGACTCCAATGGAAATCCAGTGAAGTACCATTACTACGACAAGCTAAAGTATCGATACTTCTCTAATTCAGGCCCACACCGGATGCCACTGGAGTTTAAGACATTGAAATTTTTGCATGATAGAGGTGCCCTGAAACTGACAACTTCAAAATGCACACGGCCTTGAACTCTGAACTGCTCTGGGTAGTGATGCCATCAGACACAGAGTCAAGGGAGCTTAAAGACTTTTGCTCAGAGTTGTTTAGTCTGCAAAGATGGAGCATAAACAAAAAGGAGCTTGATTTTACAGCATAGTTCGTAAATTCGATTACTGTATTTACAAATGTAGCTTTTTTTTTTGAGTGTGCCTTGTTTGAACTTGATGTTTAACAGGCACAATTGAAACAAAATTGTGGAGAATCTTTCAAATGTTTCTTTTTAGGAAGTTGTAAATAAATATATCTGTTCATTGTTTAGGGATAGTTACAAAATTTCACATTGCCTACTGTAAGAAGGGACTCGACCCAGGGCTTTGTGAGAGATGTTAAAAGAATGAAGGCACTTAAGATATGATCAGTTGTTAATACATTTTTGGAAAAGTATTAGATTTATGTAATTGAGGAGTTACTGTCCTAAATATTGAGTCCAAAGATACTACCTTTAATTTCACTAGAATTTGTAATGCGTGAATTTTCAGGCTGTATTCTTTTGGTAATTAGAGGCCTCAGGGCAAATTTATTTTTGTATGTCTAAATGGGAGGTAACCGGTGAGTCCCAATTGTGCAGTTTGCAGCTATAATTTATTGTATTTCTTGAATTTTATTAGGCATTTTTAGTTGGTGTTTTTTTATCCTGGATGTAAAAGCTTGCAGAATGTAATGCATCTACTACTGCTGGAGTAAACAACCCTGTGAAGCAACAGAAAAAACAGAAGAAATGATTTAGTCGAATTTCAGATATGCATTCAAAGCAAGATAAGAAGAATAACTGGATAACTGACCTTTCCAAACTCTCTGAGGCTGATTAAAAGAAAATAGTAATCATTCAGGCTCAGCATAACATTAAAATGAAAAAGCATACAATGGATAAAACTAGTTATTAATCAATCAAGACCATTATTGTACACATAGGTTTGTGTGTAGATATAGATATGTACATTATGTATGGATAATGTAACTCAAATAAGAACAGTTACCTATTGTGATACACGATTCAGTTTCAGGAGATTTAGGAGGTCAGTCACAGTAAAAAAAAAAAAAAAACTCTCCATCTGAAAGGAGTAAAAAAAATTAAAAATCACAAAATCGCTTACACTAAAAAAAATCCAGGAATGAAATAGAACAAATATTCTTGAGACCATGGCTTAAACTGTTTTATTCAGTTTAAATTATTTGTGTTAAAAAAGAAACTTCTATAAATACTGCTGTACATTTTTTTTTTATACCCATTCAGACGTTATGAATGAACAAATGTATATTGCTGTTTTAGCATTGCTATAACTCTAGGAGTTTGCGTGTTTTTTATTCATTCATCTGTAATTTGGAAGATAGTTTTGATGTTCTGTAAATAATACTTGTATTTGGATACAAACTACGGTGCTGAATGTGGTAGATTTTGAATCCTTTTTGAAAATTTTGATACCAGTTGTTTTGCAATATTTACAGCTTTAAATTTGGTTTCACATTTTTGTAAAATGTCTTTCCTATGTATGTGAAATGCATTTTAGCATCTAAATTAAACAGTGTCATTTACAACATTGCAGTTTTCTGGGGTTTGATTATGTGATTAGCTGGCATCACTTGTTAATTGGCTACTAAAGTTGAACATTTGCCTATTTAATAGATACTTTTATCCAAAGCAACTTACACGTGAGGATCAGCTGGGGTGAAGGGCCTTTTTCAAACTCCAGTGGTCTGTGAGATTTGAACTGGTAACTTTATAATCGCAAGCACAGTCCTAACCCCCTGAGCCACACAAAAGTGTTCTCTGCCTATGCAAAATTTTCAACAATGAAATGAAATTCGTGTCATATTTTTGTTGTCATCCTCGTAGTCAAAATGTGATTTATTATAGGTAAGTGTTCTAGATAGGTCATCTCCGAGACCAACATCATAACTATACATTATTATTATTGTTATTATCATTATTATTATTATACTCAATAATAATAATACATCTTATTTGTAGATGCCTTTTAAGGTATTTAATGATGCCTTACAAAGAGAGTGAAATCAAACAACACACAATAGCAAACAATTAGCAATATATAAAATAAAATGACAACACAGTAGTAGTCAATTATTAAATCAATCAAGGAAAAAAACTTAAAAATAATAATAAACTTAAAAAACAAGTAAGTTACAAAATGTCAGACGTGGAGTGTAGCCAAGTGGGGTGGCAGGTTTAGACAGAATGTTACAGATGTGTTGAAGGAGAGCGTTCCAGAGGCGAGGAGCGGCACGGCTGAATGCTCTGAACCCCTCAGTAGTCAGATGGGCAGAAGGTATAGAGAAATTTTTCCCAATCCAGTCCTCGGTTTTGCTTCCTCTCAGCTCCCAGTGCACCTGTACCAGGTATTCGGTGTTTCTGATTGGCTGGGAACTGGGAGGGACAAAAACGTGGTTCCCCAAGTGCTGGGTTGGGAAACACTGGTATAGAGAAATTTATGGAGGAAGAAGACCTGTGTGTGTGCAGATGTGAAGGAGATCAGCGAGATGTGGAGATGCAAGATTATGTGGAGTCTTGAATCTTGAAGTCAATATGGTATCTAACAGGTAGCCAATGAAGTTGCTGTCAGACTGGAGTAATATGTTCTGTGGATGGGGTTCTGTTATGTAATTAGCAGTGTTGGGCATTTCAGGTCCAGAAGCTACAAATCCAGACCAAGATTTTGTTTCTACCAGCCAGCTGAGTACCCTGTGATTGTGACTCTTTATGCTCAACTGATTGGTAGAAACAAAATCTTGGTCTGGATTTGTAGCTTTTGGACCTGAAAAAACCAACACTTCTAGCTGCTAAAGTTAATTGAGTTCATTCAACTAATATTAGTTCAGCATTATCTATAAATTTATTTGCTTCCAATATACATTTGAATATTTAGAATTGATAATAATAATTATTATGTAGTTTATGTAGAATTATATGTTAAATAGAATATTTTCATTTAATTAATATATATATACTGTATATTATTGTCATACTGACTTTATCAAGTGTATACACCATTAAACCACTAGGTGGCGAAAAGGACCGTGTAGAACTGCAGTGATCTAGATTCACGGTTGAAGATTCTTTGTCATAAATACAGTTACAGAAATATAACACGTAGTGAAATGTTCTTTGATTCAGTTCTGAAACTTTGCAATAAAATATTACAAGCTGAGTTAAAGATAAATATAAAAGTGCTAAAACTAAGGCAGTGAAAATATACAGAAATAATGATATCCAAATAAACATCACTATTATAGACAGTATCTGAAATATGCAATATAATGCAATATGTATACATATGTATTTGTATTGTAAAGTGCAGTGTGCTGGTTTGTTGTTGAGGCATGAGAGCAGTTCCCTGAGAGGCAGCTTCTCTACCTCCTCCACGCAAACCATCTCATCGCTGTTGGAGATGAGGCCCAGCAGCACCGTGTCATCAGCAAATTTGACGATGGACTCGGGGCTGTGTGTGGCCACGCGGTCATTGGTGTAGAGAGCATAGAGCAGAGGACACACAGCCCAGGCCTCTCGTCAACCAACTGAACAAGTCAGTGCGGAGACCGATCCTATTTCATTCACTTAAAAATAACTGATCTTACACGGGTAACTGATCTTACAAGTCTAATTGCAGCCAGCTGTTCAGTTTTTATTCTCCAAACTACATTTGTATATATAAATTATTTCTGCTACATTTGTAATTTACCCACTGCATAGTTCATTGGAGCTTGACAAGAACCTAGCGGTCAAGTATACACACCAATAACCTGAAGGGTCCCTTTTCGTACGGCGACTCATGCGCAAAGTGTTTATATACATCGACCAGGCTGCTTAGATTTCCATGCAACGTGCAGCGTGTGCGCTTCTCCTTGTAACTGTTTTCCATTATGCTCTGCTGCATGTGATGCCACGTAGCAATTCCTCTAATTTTACAATGTTAAGGGATAGCAAATATTAACTATGTGCCATGTAAGCTTATTATAATACATGGCCCTTCATTCCGGTTGCACTGACTTATTTATTTAGTCTTAACACTTTTGAACTGGTACTGCTCAGTCTAGAAAGACAATGGTCAGGAAAAAAAAACCTAACACAATTATCTTTCTGGCAAATTATTTTTGTCCATGTTGAGATGAAACATACGCCCCTTAATATTTATAGTCATTAATGAGTAGAAAGCATACAGTACACAGAGATAAACTGCTTTAAAATGCTTCCAAAACACAATGTATGAATATATCGACTCTTTTGTGACCGAGTGCAAAAGCTACGCCGGGAAAAGACACATCCTGTTACACTTTCAGAAATTGCTTACTGACTGGTTCGGCTAGCCAGCTGAATAACAGAACACCCTGTGGTGCTGAGCAATTGCACAGAAATGAGGGCTGACACAGGCAATGCGGGGAGGAGAGAGAATGTAGACGTGCGAACACAAACTTGGCTATTCGACCCGCAGCGGTGATGTCCACTAACATTAAAGCGAAGCATGAACCATGTGAGTGCGGCCAGCCAATGAATGCATTACTGGCGGCAGGGGGGGTTAGAACCAATATAACATTGACGGTTAAGTGGTCAAGGTGACGGTCGCGTTAAGCTTGTGATCTCGTGGCACATATAATATTCACCCAGTCGTCTTGAATTACAGCTTTACTGATATAGGGAGATGCAAGCCAGTGCTAGGAAGCCAAGGACCAGGAGCAGGGTACACTGTGGATGGGAACCACAGCATCACTGTACCAGTACACATAATAGAATGGAGAATATATGATTGTAAGTGTGTGGCTCAGTGGTTTCTGTGGCTCTGTCACTGGAAGGTCCCCAGTTCAAATCTCAGGATCGGCAGAGTGGCTTCATTGTCCAGGTTCTGAGTAAGACAGCAAGGTCTACATCTCCCAGTGCTCTGTGAACTGACCCCCCAATAAAAAAGCTTGTTGCCTTGGGTAAATGTGTCAGCTATATAAATAATCACATGTAACTGTATAAATCAGACTGCAAGGTTTCTAGCTAGAGCAAGCAGATGAAAACCAATAATGAATCCTTAGCTGATTTAATAAAAAACAAAAAGGGATAGCCAGCATAATGTTGTCTGAAATCACAGTGTTCATACAAAAGACACAATACACTTACCAAGACCCAGAGCTCTGTAATTGTCATAGTATTGGAGATCCAATTGTGGATAATAAAAGAACTTTGCATTTTAGGATGAGTGGCTTCATTACACCTCCAGTAAAAACATTTCGATTTGAACTTTTGAGGGTGCAGTTACTTGTCACTGGATGTTCTCTTAGAGTCTCCCAGTCATACCCTAACTGCACGTAAATGTGCCTTTTACTCTAATATAACGTACAGAAATTGAATCTCAAGAACATTTTTGTACCATTGGGGGTATTTTAATGTTGCTTGTACCTTGGGGAACAAAACCGTTCCTGACCGTGCAGTTACTGAATACAGGTGTTCACCTATATGTATTTTTTCCAGAGAAAATTTTGTCAGTTTAAAAAGTATGTCTGTTAAATGAGACTCATCTTTCAAATGTTTTCACAACCTTTTCTTACAACATAACGTATAGCCTTAAGTTGAATTCCGACAAATTAAGAATTAAAAACTAGACAGCTGAAGTAACCACAATGTACCCTGTGCTGATTTTACTTTTTGGGTTTTCAGCTAACATTTTAATATTTTAATGCTTCATCCATTAAAAGGGACATTGTCCCTGAACAACAGTATTTTACAGGTAACAATCATATTTATCAAAACCTAAATAGCTTTTTTTGTTTAACTTCTTGCATACCAATTCAAGTCAATTTTATCTATATAGCACTTAACAACAGTCATTGTCACAAAGCACTTTACATAAAACCGGCCTGAACCCCCACCAAGCAAGCCTGAGGCGACTGTGGCAAGGAAAAACTCCCTCTGGCAGGAAGAAACCTTGAGAGGAACCTAGACTTGGAAGGGGACCCCATCCTCCTCTGGGCGACCGGGGTGCACAAACACGTACACACATTAACATTAGTTCAAGATTAAATCATAAATTTTTTATATCTTCACTTCTTTAAATATTCCAAAGGAGTCGTTGCTGGGGCCGTGTGCTAAGATCCACTCAGCAACATTTAGCTAAAGTTAGTTCAGTATTAATTGCAATTCAGTTCAAGTTATAGTCTGAAAAATTCCCAGCTGGTCCCAGATGAAGGTCTCCATGGAGTCCAGGTGAGAGTTCAAGCAGTGAAGCGTCAGCTCGGAAAAGAGAAGGATTAAAAAGGGAGTTAGGTGTAGGGCACTAACCTCCCACAGTACTAAAGTACCTTGTTACATCCCACATGATTTGGGACAAGATGTGGGGGGAGTGCTCTGGGCTCTTTGCCTGTGTTCTTTTTTTTTTTCTCTCCCTTCTAACAGAACGCGTCGGGACCGGATTGGGGGATCCATGACTCCGCCTGTCATCCCGGGTGTTCCGGTTGGCCGTCAAGCCGGCGAGGCGTTTTTAAAAGCGAGCCCAGCTTGTTGGAGAGATCTCTGGGAAGCACAGCAGCCTTTGTTTTGCCCGTGGTTGTCTGGTCTTTGCTACAACCAGTGATGCCGATCGCTCTGTAAATTGTGTCTTCCGGGTGAATAAAGTCATTAGAAGCATAAACAGACCGAGGAGATTGGGCATGTTTTGTGCGGCTGGTTATTGGCGTTACAGGACCCTTTTGTCACTTGCCTTGACCCTAGACAGGGACGTGACAACCTATGGCGGCCTGGCTAAAAGGGGAGCTGGAAGGAAGCACAGACATGAAGGTTTCCAGGGGTCTCAGTGTCAAGCCAAATCATCATCAAACTTAAGTGATGAGTGAGAGCGGCAGGACGATAGCACCAATCCCTCCCTTTCAACTTTAATCTCAAGTTACCATGAACCCCCAGATCTCACGTTTACCTTAAGAAAAATGGATTTTAATATCCAAAAGGCTGACTAAATAGGTAAGTCTTAAGCCTTGACTTAAAAGCAGGATTATGTCTGAACTCCGAATGCTAATAGGAAGTTTATTCCATAACTGTGGTGCTTTTTGGGCAAATGCTCTTCTATACCAGTTAATACTGTTCTCTTAATTTGGTTTATCAAATTTCTGTGGAAGAAGCCCTCAGCCCATGGTTGGGGGGCTTTTCTACATAAACTGCAGGGACAATACAGATGGCTTTTGAGGTAGGCCATTTGCAAGCAGCAGCAGCCCAGTCAAATGCCAGATGGACTCCTGTCCAAAGTTTGCTAATATTTTTATCACTACCGTTACACCCCTTTGTCAATGGCAGATGTTACTGTACTCCTACGTATATACCTGCTGGGAGCTCTGTGGGCAGAGTGGCCCGTAGCGATCCAGGGAATAGCCCTTTGGGTCACACTATATGACACGATACTGGCTGTGGTCACGGTCTTGCTGCAAGTGGAAATGCGGCATGTTTTTGCTGGAATTGAATGCGGCTCTAGGGAGACCTCTTTTGGACGGTTTAAATGATCACACACGTACTGCAGAAACCGCACAGGAGCAAATCCCAGACTGGCCGTAGTTGGGCAGGTGATGATCCGAGAAAGTGACAGGGTACAATTAACTGAAATTCAAGGCTTTTGAATACAACATTTTCCTTAATGCTAATGTCAGGGGACTAGCTAAATACCCCTTACTATAGGCAGGTACGAAGATCCCAAACCAGAGAACATTAAAAATTGCAGCTAAATTTATTAAATACAAAAAGGAATAATAACAAAAAATAAAGAAAAAAAAAAAGCGCGCGTACTATTGGAGTACACCGTCTCCAGCTGGGTCCGTTTGATGAGAAGAGATTCACATAGAGACAAGGAGTAGTTGCAAGTCACCGCTTTATTCTGTCAATCAATTGCAATTGGGAGCGACCACTGACATACATTCAGCATGTACAGAAAGAGGCTCAACCTGGTGCTGTTCCTTGCTTTTATGGCCCTCCTGGTATTTTCCCTATACGTGACTTCCGCTTTTTGACATCTGCTCCAAGTAGTTTGTTAGTACTCAACTTCTCCCCCAAAAACATTGGATCAGCATCTTTCATTACTTCCCTTATTTTGAGCTAAAGATAAGTAACATTCACTCACACCCATTGACTCACCTCCCCAGTGTCTGGGCCAGGTCGCCCTGACCTGCTGTCGTTGTTTTCTGTCAATTTGGAACATTTAGGTATTTGCCCAATATATTTTTATATTAACTTCATGTTCCCATTTTCCCATTGTTTTTAGATAATATTAATTCCTTCAGCACACACACACACTGCATCGGTCCCATGATAAAACATAAAAATTGTACCAATTACACCTTGGGATACAAGTCCCCTTCGCCGATTGCCACTACCATACCTCCGATCTTCTCCAGGGCGTACCAATCGGACAGGGGCCTCTCGTCAGAGTTGCCCCTGTGACGTAATTTCAACATGGCGGCTTACACGCTCAACAGTAATTCTATTTTATTAATCTTTGAAAAAGTTTGTTAATTGTATTAATAGTTATAAATGTAATTGCACGTGTTCGACTTAGAGAATACCGTATCATGACCGTAAACAGTATCCTAGCATGCAATATCAGATTTTTACAAGACAGTGTTTTTTCTTTGTTTGTAGTTTTTCGGCCTCTCGAAAAAAAGAATATCGCTATGAATGTACTAAAATATTTTATAAAGCTTTTAATGTGGTTTGACTAGTTCGTGTTTCTTGTTTGTTTGTCTCTCGTCAAAAAATATCACTCCAAACTGCTACAATATAAAGCAACAACACACAGCAGCGTGTTCATGGAGGCAGCCATGTTTGTTCCGAGACGTGGTAGCTCGAACTGAAGATTGTCGGACGTGATGTCACTCAACTCGGAATTTCCGAGTTCCGAGAGAAAAACGAACGTACCTGTTTATACGGCCGCCAACACAACAGAAAATATAAACACTCCTTTAAAACACAGCGGGTCCCGCTACCGAACCTCTTTCCTGGATCCGAGCATTCCGACCGTCTCTCTCGTCGTTTCTCACACACCTCCCAATATATTTTAATTAATTAATCTTTACCTAATTAATCACACGTGTCATTAATCACCAGTTTCAAAAATGACACAAAATAACCCAAAACACAGCACACAAAATTCAATAAAAATATTAATAAAACACATACCAATAAAAAAAATATATCCCCTTCCTTCCCCCTCACATTGCCTAAGACTAACGTACTTTATCTGTTTTGCACTGTAGCTGTTTTACGCATTTATACGTGATCTAATGCGGTGAAACAACACTGAGTACATTTTGATATTAGGAATAGTTTACCGTTATACTTCACCTAGAATGCATGTTGATATGAAGCAAAATGGGCACAGGTACTGCTTATGCAAACCATGGAATGAGAGATACATTTACTGAATAATATGGATAAAATATTTTTAAAATGATATAGAGATTTTTCGTTAACGAACAACTAATTAAAGTAAATTCTAATATATGACCTTGTGTTTCCATCTACGGTATTTTCTAAGTGTGAAAAAACATTTTTGGTAAATTGCCACCAGAGGGCAATAAAGTTAGTAACGGGAATATATATATATATTAGTTGTATTCCCATGAAGGCGTCTTCTAACTATTTATTCACTACAGTGAGGTCCGGATATTTTTCTACTGTGGAAGAAATCCAGTTGTCATGGAAATGGAATGAGATACACAAAGCAGGGGCACAATTCAAACACAGGGGAGAGTGCTGATGAGGACAAGGCTGGAGGTCACATTGTCATACTGATTGAGTTAGAATAGCGAACTGGATGCTTTAAAAGGAGGGTGGTGCTTGAAATCATTGTTCTTCCTCTGTTAACCATGGTTACCTGCAAGGAAACACGTGCAGGCATCATTGCTTCACAGGCTAGGATATTGCTGCTAGTAAGATTGCACCTAAATCAACCATTTATCGGATCATCAAGAACTTCAAGAGGTGAAGAAGGATTCATCACACCCAAGAAAGTCCAGCAAGGACCAGGACTGTCTTCTAAAGTCGATTGAGCTGAAGGATCGGGGCACCACCCGTGTAGGGATTGCTCAGGAACGGCAGCAAGCATGTTTATATGAGTGCATCTACATGCATAATGAGGTGATGGCTTTTGGAGCATGGCCTGGTGTCAAGAAGATCAGCAAAAAAGCCACTTCTCTCCAAGAAAAACATCAGGGACAGACTGATATTCTGCAAAAGCTACAGGGATTGGACTGTTGAAGACTGGGATAAAGTAATTTTCTTAGATGAATCCCCTTTCTGATTGTTTGGGATATCCAGGATCCAGGAAAGAGGTTCAGTAGCGGGACCCGCTGTGTTTTAAAGGAGTGTTTATATTTTCTGTTGTGTTGGCGGCCGTATAAACAGGTACGCAAAGCTGCCGGTCCTGACGGAATCCCCGGCCGTGTTCTTAAATCATGCGCGGCCCAGCTGGCTGGAGTGTTCACAAACATCTTCAATCTCTCCCTCTCGCTGTCTGTAGTCCCAGCCTGCTTCAAAATAGCCACCATCGTCCCTGTACC
>JAODKE010000125.1:848799-863561 GCA_026779605.1 Mormyrus hasselquistii
GTTAAGATGTTTGATTATGGGTTTAACAATTGTTCTGTAGGAACACCAGCCCCCCCCCCCCCCCCCCAAAAAAAAAACAAGGGAAAAGAATAGAAAATATGGGTGCTATATTTACTACTCAGATGAGCAAATAACTTCATTCTGTGTTTACATTTATTTGTGGTTTTGCTCTTTCTAATTGTACAAAATTAGTAATTCCCTTTCTTGTGAAGGAAGCCCTGATACTGATTTATATTCTCATGTTACATACAATGTGTACATGTTGCATGTTTTATATATTTACGCAGATTTAATCAGTTGGCTTCACTTTATGATTTTTTTCTTTGATTTGATCTTTCTGTACTGATAGTGATTCATGATAGGACGTAATACATCTGGTTTAAATCTGTATATGAAATATATGATGATATATANNNATATATATATATAGTTCAATTCTACAAACATCATTTGTCGGTGTAACTATTGATGTAGTAGTTATGAGGCAATGACATTTCGCGTTCCCAAACGCCCCCAGCACCCCTACGTCCCCCGCCTCTCCGCTTACTAGTCTGTTTGTGTAATTTCAAGTGAGACAGCGCTCGTCCCGGTGACGTCACTGCCCGGGGTTTCCACACGCGAGACCGCTGGAGTGTGAGAGCTCGACGGCGTCATGGCGGAGGCCGGCAGTAGCAGGATTCGCAGCTGAACTGTCTACAGTCGGCATTCTTTTAATAAAACGAGCACTGTGTCCCCAGGAAAAAATAGAAGGAGAAACGAAAAGTCAAAATAATTTTATTAATTTGAAAGGAGAACCCAAGGAAGCCATCCCAGCAGCCAAGTCGGATTGTTTGGCGCAGCTCAGCACGGGAGCTAGCTAGCTAGCTAGCTAGCTGCTAGCAAAGAAAAAATTGTTAGCAAGCTAGCTAGCTACAAAAAAGGACCTCAGAAGTCAGACGGAGACGGGAGCCAGACTGGAACCTCACTTGAGCCAGGTATCAGTAAAAGAAGGACGCTGCCGATTAGTTTATTTTCCGAAGTCCGGTCATTGGGGTAGGGTTTAACGGATCTGGTGCATTCTCGATGATTGTTGGATTTTTAGAAGCGAGCGGTCGCCGCCGTGCGCTGTGGCTGCTAGCCCGCCGCCTGTTTTGATCCCGCGCTAAGCTAAGCTAGCCTGCCGCTTGTAGAGAGTGCGGGAAGTGAGGTGCGCGTGGATGTGTCTGAGGTCACGGGAAGAATGAGATCCGAAGAGGCTGGCGAGACCATTATTCGTAGTCGCGACTTTTGCGTTAAAAATAGATCGTCGGCCGGTTCGATGGTATTGGTGTAGCCGGCGAGCTAACTATCCGACTGGGTCATCTAACCGCACATTTCCAGACGGGAAACCGAGAGAGATTGGGAACGCTGGGCTCGCTGTGTTGTAGCTAGCTAACTAGCTAGCTAGCGTACTCCGTGTTGGGAGCTAATGGGACAGTGTGGCCGGCTAAATCAAAATTGTTAACCAGATTAAAGTGAGTTATACCTCATCTCTCTACTTGTGCGGCTGCGGGCACTACACTAAATGTACGCAGTGAAAAATAAGTCTTTTGTTATGTTAATCGGTGGTGATTTGGGAAAGACTTGCGGTAGCCCCGCGGTCGTGCGCCCTGCTCACTGCGTAGCTCGGATGAAAATGATGGAACGGGTTGCCCGAGTGCCCCGCGGAGGCGCTCCCGCTGGGTATAGCTGTCCAGGAAAGCTCGGCCGGAACTCGTGCACGACGCGCAGGCCCTGCACCGGGCCTTTGCGGTCCATAATGGGTCGCGGCGCTCCAGGTAGCGACGGTAACTGGCACGTATTTCAGGATGTGAGTTAGACTGAGTTTGTATGAAATAAATTCCAAAAAGCATCCACGCAGAGTGGAGTTTTGGCTCAAAGCGTTGGCGATATCCGAGTATGTGTAAGATATTTGGCCTTGTTGACAAAACACCTCGCCGGACTGAAAGTTCCCGGGAATCTCATCCAGAAAACAAATATGCGGAGAAGTGTAAATTCAGTACGCATCTGTCAGCCCGGCGCACCGGACTGAATGCGAGCTCCCACTGCCACCGTGGATGGGAACATTCAAGGGGAAATGCTATTAATCTGCTACGGATTTTAAACATTCTGTTAATGACACGCACATTTTTTTAAGGATCGAGAGAGTTAACGCTAATTAAATTATCTAACTGCACACTTCGTTTGGGCAATGACGGATTAGTCCCTTTGGGGATAATGAATAATTCAACATGTGCTATAAATTTACAGCAATCTAACGGAGACATAATCATGATATTCGCCTAAAAGTATATCTTAGGCCGGCAAAATCTATTTTTTTGTTACCTTGTTAGAGATTTTTCTGTGTGTGTATACCAACACGTATACTACAAGATCATCTGCCGTCTTGCATGTGATTTGCTGTTTTATCCTCGGTATTACCAGGATGAGGCAGATTTCTTCAAATGAAGACAGCAGACGATTTTCACAATTATGTGCATGTCATTGTTTTAATGGAAAAGGAAGTGTTATTCACCCACAAGAAACACCTTTCTAGTTGCTTGTAACTGCAATCCACCACTCATGGTTTTAGTTATTATAAGCGTCAGAAGGGGACGTAGAAAAGGTGATTCTTCTGCCAAAGTGGAAAAGGGGCGATGTGATTTGACAGAAGTGTAGATTTTGTCAATATATTGAAGTAAAAAAGCTGTATAATTTAAATTTGTTAAACTTAAGTGTATGTGGTTAAAATCTGGGTCCAGGTCCCACTGCCATTTCTTCCACATTTTCTTAAACATCTGTTTAGAGCTTGTTGTTGATCAATATTGCACTCCAGGAATCTGGTTGATGCAATGAAAATGTCGACCTGTTTAGTTTGTTTTATTCCTCTCCTACCATTTCCAAAACATCCTCAAACTCAGTGACATAAAAATTATTGGAAGATTTAAATTGAGCAGGGCTTTCCAAGTTCTGTAAAAAAAATCTTCAAGCACACATATATTACATATCTTAATGTTATGTATTGTACAAATAATACCTTAAATGCTACAGTTGGATAAACTGGTATCTGTCTACTGCAGGGTTCCTCAGTTCTGGTCCCGGAGGGCCAGAATCCAACACAGGTGGCAGATTTGCCTGCTCAAATGCACCTTAATCAGTTACCAATTAATGAATTGCCAGGTTTGGCAGGTGTGTCTGGATAGGGGAATCTGCAAGGTGTCCTGCGTACAGGCCCTCCTGGATTGGAATTGGGGAACTCTAGTCTATTTTGTGTGTATGTGCATGAGTGCATGCCTGCTACTGTGTGTGCATCCTGCAGCGGTCTGCCATTCCACCCAGAGTGTTACCCCAGGCTTGTGCCCTGTGCTTCTTGGCGGTTTCATGTAGGTTTTTTTGCATTGTTTTTTTTCTGAACTACACCATAAAGGTATTATTTCAGCCCCTTTTTCATTTGACAAATCTAATTTGTGAGATTAGTATTATATATCTCCCTGCTTATTTTCTTGTCTTGGACAATAAACCCCATGTACAATTGTTTCTAGCACTGTTCTGCATTAGAGATATGTTTTGGAGTCAGTCTTTGGTACCACATGTTAAAATGCCCTGGTTTTGATATTTGAGCAGTTTTGCCCTGGACATCAGCTTTTTGGAAAAAGTCTTTTGGGGAATGTTAGTTCCTTTGAATGGTACATATGTGGCGGTGTCATTTTTTATTGGAAGGGACCAAAATGCATCCATCCTGGGAAATATTCTCCCAGTCTCATGAAGTTGCAAACTTTAGCACTTCCGTTCAAATGAATTACATTTAGCGATTTACATTTCACCATTGTCAATGCCTGTTTATCTGGTTGGTCCTTAAGAATCTGGTTAACTGTTTTGTTGTGTATTGGGTATTATGCATTCATGGTTGGCACAGGGCGCCGAGCTGTCAGTGAATGGATTGGTTCAACTTTCTTCCATTCTTTTGAATAGCCACTTTTGTAATTAACTGCTTCTGTCTGTGCTCTGGAATTGAACAGATATACTTTGACAACTTTAGGACAGTAAATATTGGTCAACTTTGAGTCAGCACCCCTATTTTAAGGTCATTTTTTGTTGGTGTCACCAGGGTGATTTGACTGAATTTTCAAAAAGCCTTTCAATGAACTGTTTCACGTAAAACAGGGGCTAGATATTGTCATTGCATTAAATGCTAAATCAGGTTGTGACTGCACAATACCTACTAATCCAAATATCATATTAAGCTCCACTGATCATTTTGTTTTGATCCAAAAAAACTTTGTTCTCTGATGAGAGTGCAGGACTTTTTACTGTGGAATTCCAGTGAGGAATTAGTTTTAATCAATTTGTTAGAGGTCTGAAGAATTTGTGATATAATTTAGTAGCACTAACTGACACTTTCCTCGTATCTCCTGCCAATCTGTGTGCCACTTGTTAAATCAGTTTTCTCATACCTAATATCCAACAGTGTCTTGGTAGCTTTTTCACATTTTAATCTTCTGTCTGTTATGCTATGTAAAGCTAATAAATATTGTAGATAATAAAGAAATACACATTGAGAATTGCATAAAACTGCTGGCTACTGGCTGTAGTCCACATGCCATTCAGTCGATGGAGAACAAAACCCGTCGGGCTTGAAATTTACTTCCTATCTCAATAATAGGAATGACATAAAGTGTTGGTGTGTGTCCTGTTTGAAATTTGCTGACCTGCAGGCGTTCACAGTAAGTGGTTAACTGGTGGCCATTAGAGTCCTGTATTACTTTACTATACGTTTGTTACTTTTCTCAAGACTTTTTCCAGACCCTCCATTGTAACAGATAGGTTTGACTTTGCTACATATCCACACTGAAAGAGATTGCTTTCTAAGCTAACCTCTGTGAACACTTTCCACTTGATGCTGGAACTAGTTCTTTAAGTTGGGAGTTGGTTGTGGAACACTGGGGATTGAGTTGCCACCTGTCCCCTCTACAGTAAAAGATTTTGTGTCTGGGATTCAAATGACTGATAATTTTTATTGTGATATTTTAGAATTTTAACTCAAGTCTATTCTACTGTGCAACCCCCACCCACGTGCTCGGTGGTCCATTGACATCATAAGGATCATAGGTAACCCCTACTTTAAGTCATGCTCTTATGTACTGAGTTGCCATTCTTGAGTACCGTGGTTACAGGCAGAACTGGGAGAGCCTCTTTGCCTGAACTCTTCTTGTTTCTCATGACAAACGATTCCAGGTATATGTTTGTCTTTAATGCGTGTTTAATACGTCCTCTGATCTCATGTTTCAGCTTTTATGTTTTTGTGTGATGCCGCTGCCAGGTGGTTGTAGTGCCTAATTCCAGAAACATGACACAGTAATTTTCATTTTATTAGCAAACGAGGCAATATCTGCAGATGCAGTCTATAAACTCATTTTTAAAGATCCAGGTTATATGTGTTATGAAAAAGGAAGTTGTATTTTTGAAAAAAGCTTTAGGTTGTACCATAAAAACCAGCTAATTGTGTTGTATATTAAGCCTACATTTTTGGGCTATGATGATGTTGCTGGAAATGCAGAATATTTCCCAGTTTTTACAGTGTTTTTCCTCTTTACACCCAAGTTTTAGAAGGAAGCTAGAAATGTGAATGTCAGTGAAATCAGATCCTGTTGCACGATTCTTTAATGAAAACGTGTTAATATGCTAGGGGTTGCAGGGGTCCCACCTGCTCTGAATTACAACACAAAGCAGTTCTCAGTTACTATGCTGAACATGCAGAATGTGAAGCGAATGTGCCTGTTGAATCACAGAAACTCCAAAGGTTTATTTGGTGCTGCCCTGGGCATAGTAACCAGGATTTATTTTCCTCATATTACAGCTTTATAAACTTCACTCACAGTTAGTTGGACATTTCAAGATGCGTTGAAGTATCCGAGAAATCCTGAAAGAGAACTGACACTCCCACGCAACACATCTAGCTGTTTTCTGTTTTTGCAGCACCCTGTAACATCTGTAGACTGGATTGAGCCATGGCTGTTTTTTTTTAAATGGTTATATCAGGTGTAGCTGATCGTAGCAGGTGTGTTTGTAGTCCAGTAGAAGCTAAAAGCATCAATAAGGGGAGATGTTTACTAAATGAACTGATACACGGGGATGCTCATATTTTAGCATTTATACTTGCCTGCTAAAGGTTAGGGACCCTTGTAGTTTGGTTTAGCACTTAGCATCCAGCATCCGAAATTTCTTGGGGCATTTTGCCCCGTTAATCTCAGAATGCCCCTAAAAACTGTGATTGAGGGGCTAAAATTGCCTCCATGATTTCGGAAAAAGAAAAATAACTTACCAGTTTAGCCCTTAATTCTACATTGAGCCATCATTGTATTTTTATTTCATTTCCACCTGTAACACACTCATCCAATCAGCGCTGTTGTTCACATGAGCATGCATGTGAACAACATGTTCATGCATAACTCTTTGTAACAGTAATTACATACTACTATATAATGCTGTTACGATATCTGGCAGAAGCCAATTTAATTTTTTAAGAAAGACATTTATCCAAAAGCAGTCAATCTCTGCTAGGGGTGTTACTTTGGATAGTTTGCTTATCCATGGATTTGACAGCTACCTGTCAAACCTTTCCAGTCACCTAGAGCAGGGCTGTATATCCAATGTTCACATTTCGATATATTTTCAAAAAGAAATTCAGGATGACAGTGCCCTTTATACTGATATGCCTTTTATTGTCTGTTAAAACCAGTAGTATTCCTTCCTGGTTGTAAACAACATGAGAGCTTCGGTCGTGACGATGTACAGATTCCCATAATTCACAGCCGAAATCAAACTGGATGTATTTCATGAAGGCGAAGAATGAACGGTAATTGTTTCATTTAGTTTTAAAACATTGCAGAATGGCTCACAGGTTAAATGTTGTATTTTGCAATATTTGTTTTATTTTGTTAAAGGCGCCAGTTTGCATTTACAGGCCTGAAACACTGCCTTTCACTTTCCCAAATATTTTGAAAAGACCTTCAACAATTTCTAAAGAGGATGCTTAAAACGGGACCATACACTATTTCATTTGAAAGACTGTGACAAAGTTTTCACTTTATGTATAAACTAATGCATTATATAAAGGCTACTAAGAGCTACATTTTTCATATGGCTCCATTTTTTAGACAGTGGGGGCAAAGGTTGCCTCAAAAAAATCCTACACTGTTAGCATCCATTCGGAAAATATTTATGAAATATATTGTACTTTACCCTTATATTGGTGTTTGGGGCTACATAATAGAATGAATAGTTAAATAACTTGGATAGACATTTTGATTTGACTTGTTGGACACTTTGTTTTCCTGTAGGGCCCCGACTCTCAATGGTGTAATTTATACTGTGGCTGATTGCAGTGACGGATACAGCAGAGAAATTAAGCAAATTGAAGTGAAATGAGTCAACATGCTTCCTTATGGTGGATTGCAGACTCAGATGTGCAAACATAACCGCCCTGTAGTGTTTAATTGGCATAAATGTCTTTTCTCTGAAGCTCTTCAACTGTTGTTGATTTTGGTTTCTCTGCCGGTTGACAAGATTTGGCAACTGTTTGGTGATGCGCAATCCTTAATTACTGACCAGAGTTAATTTTTAAGAATCAGTTATGATGTTTCATTGAAAATGTGCTTACAAAGCTATACTTTTGAATCTTCTTTCCAGTTTAGTTAAAAAATGTCAGTATTAGTCTTAAGATGCAGTTGTCCGAATGTGTTGAATTCAGCAAGGTGGTTTGTGTTTTGCAGGTGAACTACACTGAATAAAGGGCATTTGTGCACAGCATCGCGGGAACGTAAACTGACTGGATCAATCATACTGAGACCTAGTTTCAGAGACTGAGATGGATGGACACAGTGAAGACGAAAGTGTGAGCAACAGCAGTGCACAATCAAGGTAATTTTAAAAATACATTTGAACTGTTGACCACGCTTGGGGAGTTAACGGTTTCTAAATTTAATCTGTGGTAGAAATGTTAGTTATTAGTGCTGGTATGGTTTAGTTTAATTTGATGGTTTTCTGAACAAAGAACTTCTAACGTCAATGTCAATCTTTGATTTTGAATAGTTGAATCTAATTGAAACCATTCCGCTGTCAAAAGCAATTGAGGTTATTCCTTATACCGCTTTATACCAACAGATTCAGTTAAATTTTGCTCCTTTACTACATTGTCTTTACAAAGTGACTGTTCAAAATTTATATTGTGGTTTTATTGTGTATTCTTTTGCATGTGGGAAACACATTTTTCAATTTTTTGGTTTGGGAATGTATATACATGTTACAACAAGGTGAAGACTGAATTACAGAAGACTTTTGTGAATTTTTCGCCCTTGGAGGCACTATATTCATACATAAGTTCTGTCACAGCTACTTGCGGTATAGCAGGCAAAATATGGTAACTGTTTCTAGCAATGGTAAGAGAAGCAAGAATGTCTACAGTGGTGTAGCTGCTAATTAGTGCCACTGATGGTGGATAAGCTCCCTGACTGCAGAGCGCTGTTCCCAGGGCCATGGAGAGCTGGACATGGAAGCTGTCCTGAAGAGCCTATGGTAGTTTTTAGATTAGTGTTCTGTAAAAGCAATTAAAAGATATAATTCTTATTCTTAAATTTGCCACTTGTGATTGGGCTTGTTGGTTGTATTTAAACAATAGCAAGTTAGTTTTCAGATGCTAATCCCCTATATTGATCTTTTTTGCGTGGAATTTTCATTTGATAGCCTGCGAGATATGGCAATTAAAATATTACCTTTGTTTACATTTTTGATTGTAGTCAAATCATACAAAAGCTTTTGAGCAGTAGTTTTTGTGTTAATATTATAAAATGCATTTTCAAATAGAGTATACTCTGATAGGCACTATAAGGCAGGAGGTGTGTACTAGTTGAGCCTCATTAATTAAAGCAGTAGATCGTGTTAGCTCAGTGCCATCGCTGTTAGCGGTACAGCGCCTAACAGACGAACACTGGTACGCTCAATACTGTCCTTTAAACAAACCTGACTGGTAACTGCTGCATCTGACAATACAATACTACTGCACAAGCAGTGTCTGACACATTGTGAATGGCCATCAAGATTAAATGTAGCATCTTCCAGTCGCTTATCCTGGACAGGGTGACGGGCTGCCCTGCAGCTTGTCTCGGGCAGCATAGGGCTTAAGGCAGGGGGATATCATAGATGGGATGCCAGTAATTTACAGGACAGCGCACACACTGCAATTTAATAACACCGTCTAGCCTACCCGCATGTCTGTCTACTGTTGGAGGAAGCTGGCATAACCTGGGGGGCACATGAGGTTGTCAGTGGGGGACAATTTCCTAAAATGTGTAGCATGTAGAGTTATGATTATTTATAAATGCGTTCATGATGTCTCTGGTAGTATTCAGTTACTAAATCTATGTTCGGCTTCAACAGTAGCAGATATAAGCCACACACATGGTGCCATGTCTGCTAATGTGTCAGTTATTGAAGATTTCCCTTCAGAGGAAAATGGGTTTGCTGCTACATAAAACAACGTACCGGTATTTAAATTGGTATAGATCTATGTGATTTTTATAAATTTTTTTTTTACACATGAAATGTGTCTGCTTGGGGAAAACAGATTGACTGAAACATTTCTGGGGGATTTGTGCCCACAGTAATTCTGATGATGAGTCTGGATCTGGATCGGGGTCTGGGTCAGACTCGAGCTCCAGTAGCAGCAGCAGCAACAGCAGCAGCCAATCAGGGAGCAGCGACTCAGGAAGTGGTTCTGACTCTGGCAGCCAATCAGATTCAGACTCTGAGAAGTCGAAAGAGAAGAACCAACAGGAAAACAAAACTGTCAAGATCGATGGGGCAGAGGTGAGGAATGCTACAATGCCACGTGAACTAACTTCAGTAAGAAGTATTTTTATAAACAGTTCAATCTCTATGCAATTAAATCTTAACCGATGCCATATTTAGCTAACACATCCCAAAGTCACAACAATGTTCAATTTCATTGTTTCTGTTTCCAGTAAGATGGTGAATTAATTCTTAAGTGTTCTGTTAGGAAGACCTTGTTTGCAAATCCAATCATAATCCCAATTCACCCATGTTTGGGTTGTTGTCCTTTCCTCCACCCTGCTGTAGTTCTGGAAGTCAAACCCAAGTATTTTGGCTGTGCAGCAATCAGCCATGCTCAGGAAACAGCTCCAGCAGCAGCAAGCAGAGCAGCAAAGTTCATCGAACAGTGACTCTGAGGTACTGGGGGGACCAGCCTATGCCAAGCATTTTACAATTATTATCCTTGTAGCTATTTACGAAGTGCTTTACACCAGCAAGACTATTATTCAAAGATGTCATGTGTTGCTGATACACCTGGATGTGATTCTGGAATTAACAAATGCTTAATAGCTTTTAAGTACCCTAATTACTCTGGGCTGAATTATTACTTCAGCAATAACATGAGCCTGTTAATTTCTTTTGGAGTGGTATTTGTGACTTATTGAATATTTCTGTACAACACCTGATAATATGTGTTACAATGGCTAGGTTTTTTAAATGGATTTTAATCTAGAAAATTGAAACTGTCAATGTCCTGTCTGGTTACATTTTTTATTATGCTTCAAGGATTCATCTAGCAGCGATGACTCTGACTCATCAAGTCAGACTAAAAGGAAACGAAAGCATAAAGAGTGAGTCTATTCTGTGAACTAGTAGTGCGTAAGACGACACCAGTTTTACATCATCTTCAGTGCTGTGTTGCCCTGGTGTGTTTTACGGTCACAGCGCTTTATCCTAAAAGCATTCTGTAGCATTCTTGAGCTATTACTTCAAACACTTGTCATCAGTGTTGAAAGCTTCTCTCTTCTTTTTTCAGATCGGGGTCTGGATCTGATTCTGGATCTGGCTCGGATTCTGGAAGTGATTCTGACTCTGACTCTTCAGAGGATGCGGAGAACACAGACGAGACGGTATCAGACTATGAGCCAAGTCACAAAGTCAAAAGCAGGAAGCCTCCTAACCGGTACATTTCTCATTAGCATTTAGATATTGAGCTTTGCTGAGTAGAAGTTTTTTGGAGATGTAGCCAAACTATGTTATGAAAAATCAAATGCAATTTGGCACTCTAAAAATACTCACTTGTGGGAAGACTAACATCTGCAATGTTTCTTTTTCACCATATGGAATTCTAATGTGTAGTTGTGGGCTTTGGACAAGCTTGTGTAATTATAAGATCAGCTGTGTTTTTGTGGTTACACTTCTCTAATTGTGTTCAGAGAAATAAGCAATTATCACTGTTTTGAGAATGTTCATTTCTGTATGGATTAAACAAGGACCATTCTGTTGCCTGACACGATAGAGACAGAATAAGCCAGTAGCAGAGCAATACGGACAGTGGAACAATTAACCTTTTATTCCTGGAGTTTTAGAGAGTCCGCCAGTGGCTGGGTGTCTCAGGTGCTTTCAAACCACTTAGCTCCTGTACCTTCTCCTTCAGGGCTAATGCCAGAAACGGCAAAAAAGGTAAAGTACAGAGGAAAAAGCAGTCGGATTCCTCTTCAGACGAGGATGAGTATGACAAAAAGTCATCGGGACCCCGTCGTCAGGCAACGGTTAATGTGAGTTACAAGGAGGACGAGGAAATGAAGACTGACTCTGATGACCTGGTGGAGGTCTATGGGGAAGATGTTCCACAGCCTGAAGAGGATGAGTTTGAAACTCTAGAGAAAGTGATGGACATGAGAATAGGCAGGAAAGGAGGTAGGACTTTGGGTGAAAACCGCATATCTAAAAGAATTTCATTTTTTCAGGAGCATGTCAAAAGCTTTTTCTCAGAAACCACTTCACAAAATAATTGTGAAACATTCTGGAACACCCTTAGCACCACAAATAGAAACCTGTTTTTGCACGGTTGTCAGGGAACAGTTTAATGCTTAAAATGGACTTGCGTGGATTGTTGTCGACAAGGCAAATGTTGTCGGCAAGGCATCAGTATGCTGTCAGCAAGATGCAAACTAAGCTTGCATTATATTCTCAATTAATGGTGTTATTTAGCTAGTTTTTAAAATCAGCTAAATCTATGCAAATGACTTATCAGTACGAACGTAAATCCTGGTTAAATTTACTTCATAAAACATCTTTTCATTGGTCAATTCGATGTGAAACACTGTCAGTAGACGGGATACTGGGCGTATTTCATATATAGTAAAAATTACGATCGTTAGAAAAGTGGACACGTAGTTTTCATCGGATAGCAACAATATCTATCTCTCGTCATCGCTACTGGATTGTTTGATGTCTTATACATTATTACACAATGGAACATTAGAACTGCATGTTAGAGCGTTTGCTGATAGACTTGCCCATAACACTGGTATGTCTTCAAAAGCAACCGGGGGCACCACGACAGTGTATGCCGTGGAGATGGATGGGGATCCCAATGCCAACTTCATGCCCAACAAAGAATTGGGCGACCAGCAATACCTGATCAAGTGGAAAGGGTGGTCTCACATACACAACACCTGGGAAACAGAGGAGACGCTCAAGCAACAGAACGTCCGGGGAATGAAGAAGCTGGACAACTTTAAAAAGAAGGAGCAGGAGAGGAAGAAATGGTGAGTGTAGCTTCTCCTTCTGGGGTTTATCTGATTCATATTGTATGTTTGGGTAATTTTGTGAAGGTCAGCATATGCACTCCAGTGTACCAACCTGCTGCGTTGATGTAGGCTTTAATGCCCAGGTGATATGTTGGTGTGAAAATAATACAGGCCATGGTAACCTTCAGGTTTGTCATATTTGGATTATCATTACACATTTGGTGCATCAAAACGTTGAATTCATCAGTATGCTGAAAGATATGCATTATGCTCTGGTTATACTGTGGCTTCATATTTCCAGGGGTGAACAAGTTTGTTCAGTTTCTGCCTTGGCTGTTTGTTTTCACTTAACATGTGCACCTTGTGTTCTGGTGGGTTTTTATCAGGTACTGTGGTCTTCTCTCACAGTGAGAAAACGTTTGGTTTAGATGAATCAGATTCTCAGTTGTCTGTGTTTGTAAGAAAGGGAGCATGTGTGAACTAAGCTGGTCTGGCATCTTGCCGGTTTGATAAATGGCAAAGTATCTGGCCAGTTTGCTCTGAAGCTTAAGCATTTCGATGCAACACTCATCATTGAACTGCAAATTTCTTGATGGTTGTTGATTGCCTTAACACTTGTGCTACAGTCTTCTGGTGGCAGTGGTTGAATGGTTTTGGAACTCCTTAACTTGTTGAAAAAGCCATATCGGCTTATCGGTTGCCAAATGGCAGTCTTTGTGCCCCAGGAACTGTAAAACTTAGGGGGCGAAGTGTTAGCCAGTAAGTAGCTGCATGGGCATAAACAGCACTGTACTTGTTGATATGTGATTGGCTGGGGCACCCCAATGTAACCTTTGAAGGCTTCTCTTGTTTTTGAGTAGAGCATTGGAAAATCCTGGAAAAGTATAATACAGTTGTCCCTCACCACTTCACGCTTTGACTTTCGCAGCTTTACTCTATTGCTGTTTTTTGTATACTCATTAAAAAGTTGATCGAGACAGTGAAAATGACGCATATCGGAAGCATCTTTGCTATTCGTAATTAAATGTACAATAATATATGTGTAACGTCTAATGTGTCTTATTTTCTCTTATTTTGTCTAATATATTGAGTAATACAAGTGTAATTGTCATGACCTACCTGTGCGATCCTCTTGTTTGCCACGCCCCCTTATTAACCACGTGTGCAACCCTGATTGTGACCAGATGTTTTCTGTCAGTTTGGTTCGTCCAGTGTATACAAGTCCTCATCAGAGTCTGTAACCCCAGGTCTGCCATTGACATTTTGCTGTTACATGTTCCTGTGTCCTACATTTGGAGTGATTCCTCATCTCCGCGTTCCTGCTTCCGTGTCCAGCAATCATAACAGTAATGGTGACTGAAGGGTGTTATTTCATGTCTAGAGGGCTCTAATAATGTTAAAAAGCGTATTTAGAAGGTTGTAAACAGATTTTCTATGCTCTCACCACGAAAGTATTCGATTTTATAAAAAAAGAATCCTCCTTATCACGGTAGAGTCTGGAACTGATTAACCGTGATAAATTTGGGCCGACGGTACTTATTTTTTTCCCAAAAATGAGGCTAAAAAGAGCAAGAGCGCCTTTGGCTCCCTTTTCAGCATTTTGTGTAATACCTCCTACAAACATAATTAGAGTGTATTGTATGTGATGGGGTCTAGGTAGAACTTTTATTAATGTGTGTGGTTAATGAGCTGCCACATTTCTGAGGTTTTGATACAGCCATCCGTTGTTTTTGTAAATCGGCCTGTATACACACACAATGATGACCCATGTAGCTTACTGTGATACTTGCAGTTTGATACAGTGCAGGTCCACAGGGCATACGAGTTGTAATCATGAGGCACAGTACATGTGACAGAGGGACAAAGCCATATCCGCAGCTTAAGCCTGAAATTGTGTGAATTATGACTACCATGGACTTCTGTTTGCATGAAGTGCAGATATCTGATTGAAGTTTGCTTTGCTTTCTCAGTTGTCACGTTGTCAAATTTTATGCATTTTATCCGCAAGTCCCTGTCATACAGGTTTGACAGTTCGAGTCATATCTGACCTGCTTATTTTTCAGGTTAAAAACGGCATCGCCTGAAGATGTTGAGTACTACAACTGCCAAAAGGAACTAATGGATGATCTACACTCTCAGTATCAAATTGTGGAGAGGATAATAGGTTTGTAGGTTTTTTTT
>JAODKE010000125.1:867649-896985 GCA_026779605.1 Mormyrus hasselquistii
TATTTTGTGTTTTAGCGGCAGGCTATTTGCATAACCAATAGACAGCAAATACGTTTGCAAGTCCCACCCCAAAGTACTAAAGTACCAAAGAAGTTCCCCAACTGGTTTGGCACTTTTGGTACTCGAAATTTCGGTACTGGTACTCGACCGGAAGTCAGTGGAAAAGCGAAAGTGCCGTACCGAAAGTACCGTACTTGGTGCGGTAGAAAAGCGCCCTTAGGCCCACACACACACACACACACACACACACACGCGGATCACATAGAAGGGTAAGGTGACACATGGGAAACTTAAGAATTTCTATTCATACACTTTTAGTATGTAAAGTATCACCATCATTAGCCGGTACACAAAAAGAGCACATTGTGTTTTGCTGGATGAATTAAAATTAGCACACGACTAACCCGAAAAACCAGGTGTCATGTTCACACTATTCAGATGGGCCATTAAAGCAGTTCTGTGAGGAGCAGCACACCCTCTGGGCCCTGGAGCACATCTCCTCCTCCTTATGGGCACGTGATTCGTGTTTGCACTGAGACTTAAGCCATGCTGCTGCTACTGTTGCCACCCTTACCAGTTCAATAATACTCACCCTTCTAACATGCCGGCTGTAGGTATATTAATGCTTATTGAAACAGGATGGCTGCAAGGGGCGTGATTGTTACTGTTTGGCTGATGAGGTGTCCCATTCTCGCAGTCATTTCTGGGTAACGTGAGCTGGGCTTTCATCGGGGTGGACGAAGCTCACCGGCTGAAGAATGACGACTCGCTGTTATACAAGACCATGATAGAATTCAAGTCCAACCACAGGCTTCTGATCACTGGGACCCCCCTGCAAAACTCGCTCAAAGAGCTCTGGTCGCTGCTTCACTTCATCATGCCAGAAAAGTAGGTCACGCCTCTCCACGTGTCCGTCTGCTGGCTTAATGTCACGCCATCGTGGGTATTCTGTGGTTTTCTTTTCGAAGGAGCTTGAATGCCACACCAATGTGTGCGTGCCAGTTTCAAGTGAACAGGGCCTTTCTTCTATAACGTCCAGAATTTTTTTGCTGGCAGTAATATAATGATCAACAAAAAAAGCGACCTGGAAAAGCTTGGTGATTTTCGGTTCCTGTCATTCATTAGGTTCCATTCTTGGGAGCTGTTTGAGGAAGAGCACGGGAAAGGCAGAGACTCAGGCTACACCAGTCTCCACAAGGAGCTGGAGCCCTTCCTGCTGCGCAGGGTCAAAAAGGATGTGGAAAAGTCCCTCCCAGCGAAGGTAGAACAAATCCTGAGGGTGGAGATGAGTGCCATCCAGAAGCAGTACTACAAGTAAGCACCATCCAATGTTTGTTTTGGGTGCCTCACCTGTGCTGTGTGGTGTGGTTCTGCCATAAACCACATATGTGCCTCTGAGGAAACCCAGCACAGAGGCAAGAGTGGTTAACATGGTGCAGGATTATGTATTTTATTTACATAGCCTATTATGTGCTTGGAACAGGTGGATATTAACCCGGAATTACAAGGCCCTCAGTAAGGGTATCAAAGGGAGCACCTCTGGTTTCCTGAACATCATGATGGAGCTGAAGAAATGCTGTAACCACTGCTACCTCATCAAACCCCCAGAGGACAACGAGTTTTATAACAAACAAGAGGCCTTGCAGGTGTGTAAGCGAACAAGATGCACTTTTCATTGCCCGAATAAGTCGATGTTTTACTTGCATAAACCTGTGGCACGACACTTTGAAGATTGAGTCCAAAATGCCTACTAGGGTGCCCGTCGTTCAGAAGTATTTCCTGGGTTCAGTATGAAGCATTGGATTCTTGCAAGCAAATAAGTTTTAAGATGGACAATGAAATGCAGTTGAGTGAACATTGGTGTGAATCCTCCTCGTGTCTCCCATCAGCATTTGATTCGTAGCAGTGGGAAGCTGATCCTGTTGGACAAGCTGCTGGTTCGTCTGAAGGAGCGAGGTCATCGCGTGCTCATCTTCTCCCAGATGGTCCGGATGCTGGACATCCTAGCTGAGTACTTGAAGTGCCGACAGTTCCTCTTTCAGGTATAGCTGTGCTTTTTTTTTCTTTTTTTTTTTTTTTTTTATATATTGTATCCTATCTTGTTGCACTTCCATTTTTTTTATTTAATGATGTCATTAACCTTTTCAGAGGTTAGATGGCTCTATTAAAGGAGAGATGAGAAAGCAAGCTTTGGACCACTTCAATGCTGAGAACTCTGAAGTAAGTGTGTTAGGCCATGTCCTGGCATTCCATTCTGTCATAAATTGATCCTTCCTTTGCTTGAGCTACCCAGCTGTATATGGTGTGAATGGGGTTTAATGTGCCACGTTTGTCGTATCTACTTTTGAACGCTGTTCTGTCCCAAATTTAGGATTTTTGCTTCTTGCTGTCAACGAGAGCTGGAGGCCTTGGTATTAATTTGGCATCAGCCGACACAGTGGTCATCTTTGATTCGGACTGGAATCCTCAGAATGACCTGCAGGCTCAAGCCAGAGCTCATCGGATTGGACAGAAGAAACAGGTACCCTTCAGTGGTTGGTTCATCTGAAACCTGTATGTTAGTTTTCTTGTTTTTCTCTCCTTTGGGTGATGAGGGACCAGTGCGATCTGCCTTCTAAGATACCACTTCTATTCTTGTAAAGGTGAATATCTACCGGTTGGTGACAAAGGGGTCTGTTGAGGAGGAGATTATTGAGAGGGCCAAGAAGAAGATGGTGCTTGATCACTTAGTGATCCAAAGAATGGACACTACAGGAAAGACTGTTCTCCACACTGGCTCTGCTCCTTCTAGGTGAATACTCGCTGAGTCGCACTCTGGCTGTATTTTAGTGAGCATGCTGTAGTCGTTCAGGTTGGGCAAATTCACAATGCACTTCCCACAATGACTGATATAGTGAATGTATTCATGTTTGATTGTGCCTGCAGCTCCACTCCATTCAACAAGGAGGAGCTGTCTGCCATTCTAAAGTTTGGTGCTGAGGAGCTTTTCAAAGAGCAAGAAGGAGAAGAGCAGGAGCCTCAGGTCAGGGGAAGCTGCTGTTGCTGCTGATGATGTATTTTCCAAAAATCAGTCTTAGTGGTTTTTGGTTTGCTAAGTCAGTGTGTTAAATATGTCTGATTTTTCCCTTTTAGGAGATGGACATTGATGAGATCCTTAAGAGGGCTGAGACGAGGGAGAATGATCCAGGCCCTTCGACCGTGGGGGAGGAGCTGCTTTCACAGTTCAAGGTCAATTACCATAAAGTTCTTTAAGTGCAAAGAATTTAGTTAAATTCAAAAAAAGTTAATTTACTCAGTTAACTGAGGACTGATAACGGTTCTGATCTTCTGTTTGCTTGTATTCTAGGTTGCAAACTTCTCCACCATGGAAGATGAGCAGATAGACATGGAGGGCGATGGCAATTCCAAGGACTGGGACGATATCATCCCAGAGGATCAGAGGAGACGACTCGAGGAGGAGGAGAGGCAGAAGGAGCTGGAGGAGATTTACCTCCTGCCTCGGATGAGGAATTGCGCCAAACAGGTTAGCTTTAACCACAGTGCCGATCTGAAACCCTGTTCATCAGCCTTCCGTCTTCGTCTATAGCAGTCCGGCATGTTTTGTTTGGTTTTGTACGTGTCCGTCGTCTGTTGTTGTGTAAAGATGAATGTTACTGCTCTTGTTTTCTCAGATAAGCTTTAATGGGAACGAAGGCAGGCGCAGCCGTAACCGAAGGTATTCTGGGTCAGATAGCGACTCTGGAACGGACCGGAAACGTCCCAAGAAACGAGGGAGACCTCGAACCATCCCACGGGAAAACATAAAAGGGTTCAGTGATGCTGAAATACGGAGGTAAGAAATTCACCGGGGAGCTGGACGACTTTGCAATATGTTTATATCTCAGTGTGACACGTTTCTTTCTTTAAATTTGTTTTCCTTCAGTGGCTGCTTTTTTCTGTGTTTAATTTAGTTTTTGTTTTTTGGGCAGATTCATCAAGAGCTACAAAAAGTTTGGTGGACCACTTGAACGGTAATTGCCACACATGGATTGAGGATGATACACAAGGCTGTAGGTTTAGTTTCAGCATTGCTGGGGCCCAAATCAGTCCCAAAACCCGCTGCCCCCTAAACACACACAGTATGGATGCAGACGTTTTTCTTATCGTCCATACAAAAATCAACACCCTTGAGTTCATACTTCACTATCACTCTGCCTGTTTTTAATCTTGGACCACCTACCCCCTTTATTTTCTGTAAGGCTTGATGCAATTGCTCGCGACGCAGAACTAGTGGACAAATCTGAACACGACCTGAAGAGGTTAGCGGAAACTGTACACAATGGATGTATAAAGACCTTGAGGGAGAACCCCTCTGGGCCGGAGAGGAACTCAGGTAATCTACCAGAAGACGAAACTGCATATTTCTATGCCATCTTACATCATCTAAGCTTATGAGCATGACACTGAGGATGGCATGACTGCAGGCTGGCAAGATAACCTGACCCCCCCTTCCCCCCAATTCCCTTCCCAATTTGGCTACTAGGAGGCAGACGAGGAAAAGTGAAAGGGCCAACATTTCGGATCTCGGGTGTCCAGGTGAACGCTAAGCTGGTCATCTCACACGAAGAGGAGCTGGCACCGCTTCACAAGTCCATTCCTGCTGACCCTGAGGAGAGGAAGAGGTGTGGGCCCTGCCCTGCTTAAAATCCCATACTGGCTGCTTTTCACCTTCAAGTTAGCTTAAACGCTTAGTACGTTTAAGGATGTAGTGACTGGGACTTTATCCAGTGCCCATTTTATTGCAAGTGATCAAAGCATTATGGGGCCTGTTTCTTTAAATGCACATGCTGCATTCTACCCAGGTACGCAATTCCGTGCCATTCGAAGGCAGCTCACTTTGACATCGAATGGGGGAAGGAAGACGACTCCAACTTGCTCATTGGCATCTACGAGTACGGTTACGGCAGCTGGGAGATGATCAAGATGGACCCGGACCTCAACCTCACCCACAAGGTTGGAGCCGCCCCGCGCCCACTTCCTCTGGTGACACCCTGAGCCCGTCGCTCATTTCTCTCTCTCTCTCTGCTTCCCATTCAGCTGCTCCCAGATGACCCAGATAAGAAGCCGCAGGCGAAGCAGCTGCAGACACGAGCTGACTACCTCATCAAGCTGCTGAGCAAAGATCTGGCCAAGAAGGAGGCCCAGCGGCAAACAGGCGCGGTAGGGCCCCACCCCCGTCGCGCAGATGCAGCTCACCAAGCGACTGTGGCTCTATATGCCAGCCTTGAGTCCTAGTTACAAAACCTCACCATCATTCACAGCCCAAAACTTATGTTCAGGGACAGCTGTGCATTTTGTGCTCTTCCTGACTATAAACCAAAGTAGCTTAACACATCACAAGGTAGACGGGGTCTGTCTGCTGTGGGAAATGGAACTACTTTAACGAGGCTATCTGACTACCACTCACAACAAGTGATGCGAAGGACTGGGACCAATTCTGGGGGGGAGATTACAAAAGTATTGCATTCTTCTAGTTGCAACAAGTACCCGCTTTTTCCTGCAGGCCAGTTCCCGTAAGAGGAAGCCTAATAATAAAAAGAACAAGGCAAAGCCAGCGAAGGTGGAGGAGGTGGTCAAGAGCGATTCCTCGCCGCCGCCCTCAGAAAACAGCTCGGAGGAGGAGGACGACAAGGATGAGGAGAAGGTACCTGTGGGAAGGACGTCAGCACGACATGGCTCATTTGGAGCTTTGTGTGTGGTGTAGATACTTCACGTGATGATTTTGAGGCCATGTCTGGGAGAGCCTGTCATAACCGCGCATGTTTGCTTGCAGGAGATCATCCCGGTTAAGACCTCCAGCCGAAGAGCCAAGGTTGAAAGGCCGGCCAAGGAGCCGGAAGAGCCAGAGGAGGAAGTGCCCATGAAGAAGGAGCCCGAGGAGAAGAAGGAAGTCAAAGAGAAGGAAATTAAGAAAGAATGCAAGAAGGATAAGAAAGAGGATGCCCGCGATTTGAAAGACAAGAAGGAGCCAAAGGATAAGAAAGAAACTAAACCAGTGGAACCGACTCATAAAAAGGAAGAGGTCAAAGAGGAAAAGGTGAGTGGCTTCTTGACGGGCTGAGACCTTGAGAATGATGGTGGAATTAGTCAACATGAACACCTTCCATCTGACCATCCAAGGTGATTGTGCGTGTTTGTATAGATGGAGTGGCAGCTTATTCATGTTAATGGATTGCTTCAGGTTAACGAGACGAAAGGCGATACACGGGAAAAGCTGAAGAAGCCAGCGGACACTCCGATCCACATCACAGCGGGCGGGGAAAATGTACCCATCTCCGAGGAATCCGAGGAGCTTGACCAGAAGACCTTCAGTGTGGTGAGTCACTGTTTTCATGTAGGTTTATGAACCCAGACACGCCAAGCTGTAAGGGTGACGATGATGGGCTGGGAGATATTCAGGCTTGGAGATTTATGATCATGCATCAGTACATTGTCATCTGCAGTGGTATTTTTTAAGGAGTGTATGTCCGTCCTGAAGGTGTTATGTAAAATACTATTAATCATGGGGAATTGCATAATCCAGTATCTTACACTAAGCTGCAGTTGAAGGCAGACGCACAGCACTGCTCTACAGTATCAAAGTTGGGCTATCCTACAGCATCTGTACTTGGCTCCCCCTCCCCAAATCTTTCAAAATTAAAGTTTTGGTTAAAAAACATGATTGATCAGAGTTTGGGCTATACAGCACTATTGATTTGGCTTCTCCAAAGTTAGTTTCAAAATAAAAGTCCTGTGGCTGTTCAGTCTAACGAGCATACCCCCTGTTCTGCATGCCGCCTCCCAGTGTAAAGAACGCATGAGGCCAGTGAAGGCAGCCCTCAAGCAGCTAGACCGGCCAGAGAAGGGCCTGTCGGAGCGGGAACAGCTGGAGCACACGCGCCAGTGCCTGATCAAGATCGGTGACCACATCACCGAGTGTCTCAAGGAGTACTCCAACCCTGAGCACATCAAGCAGTGGAGAAAGTGAGCAGCCACGCCCAGGGCCCTCAGCCACAAGCTACACTGCGCCTTTACATAAACTCATGCTAGTATGTAATTTTGAAAGCCAACACAGACTCTCACTATTGGTCGCTTTGATTTTCTTCCAGAAATCTGTGGATATTCGTTTCAAAGTTCACAGAGTTTGACGCAAGGAAACTTCATAAGCTGTATAAACATGCAATTAAGAAACGGCAAGAGAACGCGCAGGTATACGAGACGCAATTTCCCTCGTTTTATTTGGCCGTTTTAGGCATGAAAATCTGTTTGAATGGATGCACTGACCTGCAAATGATGAATGCAAATTGTGCCGATGGTCACTTTTTAACCAAGATATGGCTGTTTCCCCAGGCAGCGGATCAGAACACTAGTACTGTAAATACTCAAAGCTTTAAAAATGCAGGTAAGTCCTTTGGTGTGCATGTGACATGGGACAATGCTGCCATCATAGTTGTGTGTATGTGTGTACTTGTCTAAATGACTGTTTCCTTGGCAACAGACATTGAGAGACTGAAGGACAGCTCGCAACAAGATGACAGCAGCAGGGACAGCTACAGCTCCGATAGGCACCACTCGTCACGTTACCCTGAGCACAGCAAAGACAGGCTCGCGGTGGACGCCTACAGGAAAAATGCTGATTCCAGGAAGAGGCCATACTCATCCTTCAGTAACGGCAAAGAACACCGGGACAGGGATCACTACAGATCGGACAGGCAAGACAGCAGGTAGGCAGCTTCCATGGCAACATGGCTATTTTGTCATAGCAACAAATGTCTGAGTATGTCCAGTGTGGATGGCACTCAATCGAGCAGCTTACACTGGCAGATTTCAATAAATTTAAAACTTAAATATTATCTAAAATACAATACATCCTGTAAAATCCGATGGAATACATCATATGGTTGTCACAAAACACTTTGTTTCGTGTCCCTCAGATACTACAGTGACAATAAACACAGGAAAATGGATGATCACCGGTCCAGTCGAGACCACAGAATAGACAGCAGCATGAAGGACCGGTCCCATTCAGATCACCGCTCCAGCTCTGACCACCGATCGCACTCAGACCACCGCTCGGGCTCCGAGTATGGCCACCACAAATCTTCCCGTGACTACCGGTACCACTCGGACTGGCAGGTGGACCACAGGGCGTCCGGCAGTGGGCCCCGGTCTCCCCGGGACCAACGTTCACCATACGACCCCCGGTCACCTTTCGAGTACTCGTCGGATCACAAAAGCACCCCGGAGCAGACCTGGTGCAGCCGCAAGACATAACAGCGGCTATCATATGCCGGCAAACTCGTTAGCCATAGACACAAAAGAACACAGTAAATGCCTTATGGAACTAGTGAAAGCTGTGCAGCGCACTGTGTAACTCTAGGGGGCGCCATCTGTCTGGCCTCTCAAGATTGCAAGACATAATATCCCACTAATGTTGGCTGGGGGGTTGGGGGGGGGGGGGGGGGGGGGGGGGGGAACATATTTTTATACTTAAGAGTAATGCTGCGTCAAATGTGTCGTGGCATTTAGGCATTTTTTATTTTTATAAATCGGACGTCTTTTTTTACATGGACACACACAACCGGCGTGCTGCCTGTGTCCCACCACCCACAACACTGGATCGTGGTATCGGTTTTTATTTCTCACTGAAAGTGGCTGTTGAATCTATTTAAAAGGTTTAATGAGAGTATAATAAAGACGCGTAAGCTCACCAGTAATCGTGCTCAGTTGCATGGAGTTTTAAGGGGTTTCCAGAAGCCACCGCAAGGACGTCGGCTCACCTTCCAAAGTACCTCGTTTACAGTGTGTATTGTGACCACCTGCATATATATATTTTTTTGTGCATCATGCTTGAACTATTTAATTTGTTTCAGCTGTAAAATAACCTGGATTTTGTGATCAATTTTAAAAAAAATGTCCCTTTTTCACAAAATGTACTACTGTAAATGATTGTAAAATAGTAAATTTGAATGGGCTTTTTCCTCAGGCTTTGTTTTTTTTTTTTGGACTCTACCTTTCCCCATCAACTCAGGCTTTTTTTGTCAGTTGTATAAATGTATCACTTTTTCTTATCCGCTAATAAAATTGCTCTTCAGAATGTAACACTCGGGGAGGGGAAACCTATTCCATCCTTATTCTCTGTAGCTATTTTTTAAGCTACCCTGTTTATTTTATTTACTTACCTTATCAATCATCGGTTGTGAATGTTTTCAAAAGGTGAGTTTGAAACCCTTTAATTACATCATGTCATGTAAAAATAGGAGGGTCTTTTAGAGATAGAGGATCCTATTAGACCTGAAATAAACTAGAACTTTTTTTAAGGAAAGTCCTTTTCTTATTCCATTTTTTTTCTTTAAAATGTAGGCAATAATATCAAATGTTCTATGCAGCCAAATGTATTTCTGGTGGAAAATTCTAGGCAAATCAAGATACTGTTATAGTGCACACTTGTATATAGATTTCCTCTATATTTCAAATCAAATTTACACCGAAAATGCATGGATTTTTCTAAGAATTGTTTTATATAGTTGTTTATAAAGTCATTAAACTCAATCACTGTACTCACGTTTAATCTTGAGTTGTATACGTAATCTTGTTTTGTGTAAGTCACAGTATTTTTATTTTTTTTTCTTCTTCGCAACTGTTAGGGTGTGGAAAATCTGATGGAGACGGGTTTTTTAAGACTGACTCTTCCCACCCTGCTTCCTCAAATGGCTCCCAGATCTAAACCACTGTAATAAATCTCAGGGAACAAGTGTGCAGTGAGGCTGTTTGTTGGGTTTCTGAGGACAATGGTGCATACCCATCATGCACTCCTTTTGCAGCCAAGACCAGCCCTTATAGGCAAGGCCAGTCACAGACCCACAGGGCCAGTTGTGTATGTGCGTGTTTCTTCTTTTGTCGTCACTATGGCGGCCCACACTAAAGTCACTCTGAAATGTTACATTTGTATCTGTGCAGACATCTCTTGCGTTCGCCAGGGCCGTGATTTCGCACTGCAGTAGCCTTGGCGACTAGTCATACTTGGTTGTTGGAATGGTTCGTCGCTCCAGTTTAAGAAAAAAAAAATCCCTGGCCAAATGGGTTTTATGAATACCCAATGTATTGGGTAGTGTTCTACAGCACTTAACATTCAGCACCGTACAGTGTTTGGTAAATCGACCCTCCTGCTGTTGTATTTCTCATAATATATTGTATCACCACTACGTTTGGTATGTTTGTGGCACCTGTTGTTCCATATTTGTGAACTGTTATAACTGTCAATTCAGTGTTGTTACTCAAATTCCACCTACACCTTGTACGATTTCTAACTTGTAGTCGCTAAACTACCCCAATATTTTAGAGAGATGATGTAAGTACACTTAGAGAATAATGAGAATTGTACTTTTTACTCTGGGATAAAAGAAAAATCTCAATCTTGTAATGTGGACTAATTGCAAATACAGCCTACTCACCAGTGTACTGCTAGTGTCTATTTTATGATGCAACATGTAATAATATAGTTTGTCTCCCACACTTTGGGGGGGGGGATAAAATGACTGGCATTCCTGATAGCATATAGAAAACCCTCTATCAATTGGCTTCTAGAACAGTTTTCATTGCACTGATGGTGCATCTAGTTCAGAAGTAATCTCTATGATCTGCATTTTAAGAAAGGGCAAAAAATTGTCAGTTACTGGGAATTAGGCCTGTTGGTCTGAAGGAGCAGGATGCTTTTCAAAGGGGATGTAATGGAAAGCGTATGAAGCATTTTCACGTAAACATAGATCAGCGAATAAACACTTGATAGTTCTTACTATACATGTGTGCTAGACCATCTCAACTTCCCAGAAATATGAACTTGCCCTGCTGTCTAGACTGATTTCAGAATCTAATACTGCCTGCCCCAATACTTGATCTACATATTTTATCTAAATTATGTACTTATTACAAATTCGTATGTTCGTAATTCCACAATTGCTTGTGGTTTGTATCAGACTTTATCCATTTAAATTATGAACAATGATTACACTCTTCAGGGCCTGCGGATTACCCCTGAACGGGGGTGTATGTCGTTACTTGAAATACTAAAATGATTCCGCTCCAAATCACAAACCAGATCTATAGGTAAATGAGGTGATTATTTTTCCTGTGATTGCCTACCACGCATTTAGAAAGGACTCTCTTTGTGGCCAGTTCGTCTTTATTAAGGTCTTTACATAGGGTCAATACATTAAAGGCTATTTCACATGCAAGTGCAAGACAAAGGCTGTGAAAGCCATGGACTGCTTAGCTTCAGGCATTAGCCTGTCTCCACAAAACACTGCTGATTACCACTTTTACAAACGAAACAGTCAGCGATCTAAAACAATCCATTTTATAATAAAAGGAAACTTCAAGGCAACATTAATTTATCCAGACATAACCATTAGCCCTCAAGAGATGAAGCTGGTAGAATGGGACCGTTTTAAGAGCTCTTCTTCTCTTCAAACATGATGTTTGCTGTTGCTCGTTTAGCTAGGAAAAAAAGGGGGGTTGGGGGGGTGGGGTGAATGTTCTGCCAACCGCCAGTCTCTCTGCCGCACACCAAGTACACTCCTTAGCTTGTTTCAGAAACAAAATGCGTGTGTGAAACACTCTACACTGACAATGTGCAAGTCAACTGGAACTTGCTTCTAGATAATCAATCTGCATAAGCTTTTGCCAAGTGAAAACAGGATGTTCTAAGCGTCAAAATAGCATTAAAGAAATTAATACAATTCAGAGTAACTCAGGCAGCCGTTGATTCTCTTATCATTAAACACTGGAACGTTTATCTAATGCAAAAACTATCCATCATCTGCCATTTTGTGAGATAGCTGCATTGCAAGGCCCACCAAAACTGGTACTTATAATGTGAAATGTTGCTTTTGTTTTAGGTTAAGTAGCGTATAAAACCAACAGAAAATATGAAGGACAGCAGAAGAACTGTCAGGAGCCTCACCCTCTTCTTTGACCTTGTCAGCTGCCTCGGAGGCCTTGTCTGAGATGTTCTTCACCACGCTGTCAATTCTGCTCTCGTTCTTCAGGAAGAAAGGGCGAATGATCCGGTTGTAGATAATGACGGAGCCATTCGATGGGGTGGGGGCCATGCACCACACCAGGAAACCACACTAGAAGTAGGGAGGGCAGATGTGGGAGTTTAAAAAAGTAAAATCATTTACATAGGCAGAAAAAAACAGGAGCACTTCCTGTTAACTGCATCTACAGCCTCATCTCTCCTAACAGATACTCAGAACACGGGGAAATTAGCCTTCTTTCATGTTCAATGCATCAAAGTTTATTGACTTGAGGGGGGGTCGTATTTAACTGGATTGCTCTAGGGCCCTATTATTCAAATCATGGTCCTTGAGGTCCAAGCAGTGCTGGTTTTCCAGCCTTCCTTTACCTGTAAATCAGGTGTGAAGCCTCTGACCAGTGAGAATCAGTAATTATTAAACTAATTACCTGGGAGAACTGAAAACAAGGCCTGGATTTGCAATCGAGGTCCAGATTTGAAGAGCTCTGCTCTAGGGTGTTTTTTTTTTTATTTTATTCCTGCCATTTATTTGACATCAATACAAAACTGGGACAAAGATGGTGCCAACGGAAATAACGAGTTGTTCTGTTTTTAATAACATGTCTCAAAGTTAGCCTGGTATTTATCATATTACTGTTTGTTTTTTTTATACTGAAACAATCATTGTGTGATACATAAATTAACCTATCAAACAGTAAGCGTGTCATGATCCCAACAGGCAACAACGTAAGTAAACTACCCACAAAGGACCAAACATGTCCTGGCTAGGAGCTAATTATGTTCTCAAATAGGTATTACCAACACATGAGATGTCATCCTGCCAACAGACATTCACCTCACTTGAAATATCTCCAACATGATCCAGCAAACACTCTTGAGACAAGATGATCAAATTGAACACCTAGAGCTGATCACAGCACAATGTTCTTCAATGCTCAAGCTATGGTACAATGTGGACATCCGCAGAATTACCTTTCCTATGTAGTAAAACGGGAACCAGGACAGGAATATGTCCGCAAAGAACTCGGCCACGCTGAAAACCCCGTACACCACCCAGTAGGTCAGCCATTTCGTGTCGTCATCTTTGGTGGCGCTTTCAATCGCTTTAATCCTGCAATTTAGGTTATAGGCTTCTGTTAGAAATGTTGTGCATACATGGGAAAATAAAGTATGAGAAGAATACATGCGTTTGCTAAAGTAAACAAAAAATACACAAGCCTGATTGTGAGCATAGCAGGGTGGGGATTACCATTGAACAAATAGGCATTATAAAAGCGTACAGTTCTGATTCTGGTTACAAAGCTAGTGGCACATACAGAAACGGAACAGCCACACAACATCAAACAACAATTCTACGCAGGTCGCTTGGAAACACGAGATATCAATTTGCAAATCATGGCACGCCATCATATAATCTTATTTATAAAGCTTACTTTTCTCTTCATTCAATACCTTTATACATTAAACACTGTATTAATCGCAGTTTAATTAACATACATACACGCGACAGTTCCCAACCCTAAAATTGTACGACACGACATTCATAAGGCATCAGTTGAACTTGGAGCCTGTGCTGTTTTGCCTTTCAAATAAGCATTAGAGTGTAATTTGAGAATTTTATTTTTTCTGTCTAAGACTTATCACCATTAACATCATTTCCCCATTATACTACGATGACCACCGAAAATAAAGAGGCAGCCTCACTGGGCTGGACACTGCAAATCGCAACAAAAGCAAAATACCACGTTTTCTTTGTTGTCATATAGTTATTAAATACATAGATTGGTATGAGATCTCATACCAGCCTTTTATAGATGAGGCTCAGTAACAGAGAGGGTAGCTCGAGATAATATTAAGCAGTTATAGAAGTACACCCCACTTTGCAAGTTCACGTGGCGTCGATATAAAATGACGATTTAAGCGGTTGCACGTTTCTAAACGACGGGCAGCGCCTCACAACTTTAAAATGTTGGTATACTAATTTTACAAAACCAACAGCCTCGTATATTAAAATGAGTAACTAAAATCTAGACGATTTCCGCAAAACAGAAAGGTAGCTAAAAAAAAAAAAAAAAAGATATCCTAATTTCATTTACTACCAAACGGCTAAACCGGATTAATTGATCAGACGACGCTTGCCAAAATCACAATTTCAATTTTAGCTAATCCAATGCGTTTCTAATATCCAAAATCTGTTCATAAAAATAGAAAATGACCGACTTTTTTAAAAATCAATTTAATTGTGGAAGCAGTTTTATATCTTACTTTCTTGAGATCAACAAGCACCACATTCTTACCAAACAAGAAACCTACCCCTAGTCACTGTTTACTTGCGGCGATCCATTTTAACGAAGCGGATGTTACAAACGTTATTTGCTCGAAATCGCACGCAATTTCCCCCCTAAATAGATTAGATTCCATTTTGTACAATAGGCAGTAAAGATTTAGCAGCAGACGTGCTTCGGGTTTCGTTATTTTGATGCACAACACGGCAGTTTTCTATATTAAGCACAAGGGAGCTTCGCTAGCCAGTCTCATGAGACCAGATCTCCATTTCACATCGCACGGCAGTAAGCATATTCTTCACGGTGTTACGGGTTGAGTGGACATGCTTTCTAAAACGCTTCAATCTGTAGCCTCGCTTGTTTCGCGACGCAACTAAAATTCTGTCACTCCCTTAGACTCCTCCTCTCACTGCCCGTGCAAACAGTGCCTTTTTCGCTCCGATTAGGTCGGTAGGTACACATGCCATCTTGAATCGACTTCGTGTAGTGTATTTTTCAAGAATAAACACGTCCTAATTCCAAACTGCTCCCTGCCGACTGCGCAAACATACAGAAGTATTACAGGTACGTGAGTGTGCACAAATGGGTGTTTCCAGCGACACCTTAAATCAATGACTTTAAAAGTCGCTTATAGGCTTCCGCCACGTATATGTGCCTGCAAAGCAAAGGAAAATGCGAGCGACTCGCTGTCATGTTATTCCAACGACGCAATAAGTCGTTATTTAGGTCGTAATAAATAATTTATACGCAAAGGGACAAACTGGAGGTGGATTTGATATAAAAGAAAACTCACGAAATATACGCTGGATAGGCGAATCCTATGAGATTGCACAGCAGGGAGGCTCCATACCCAATCACGAGGTATATGGCAACAAAGGCAATGACAGCTGGAAGAGAAGCACGGCACATTTGTTAGCATCGTTCACCACAGTATACCACTTAAAATACCACTTGGCTTGGCGACTGATAATACAGCGCATTTGAAAATCCAGAAGGGCTTGTTAAGCAATCGGATAAAGAATGTGGGGTGGCGTGGACTTTTAGATGTTATCGATGAAAACAACAAAATATTTCTTGGATTAATGCCTGAAAGTTGGTGTGTAAATAGTCACAGTTGTTCTCTCTAAAGATTAGATAATTTCACGCGTTTTATATCTATGCATGCTGGTTCGTGCCCCAGAAATAGGAACCGAGAGTCGATCGCTTTTATGTGGGCATCTGCTTCCTGGCGAGAGCACGCCAGTCTTCTTTTATACCTGCCATGTTTCTCTGTTGACTTACCAATGGCTATGTATGATCTGTTTACCCCGGTCTTTGCCTCGATCTTTGCCAATACATCCGTCAAGAGATTTTTTTCATGGAGGAACTTATCGAATCGTTCTTTCATTGCCTGTGCCATGGTTGCTGTGATCCCTTTCTCCTTCCCCACCGAAGTGTTTCCTCGATTATGAAACCCGATTAACGTAGACTGCTGCAACGCACATCTACCCACCACTACTTTTTTTTCGAAGCACACAGGACGAATCGCCGGAGACACAGTTAATAGCACGTCACTGCAAATGTCTGCAGCCACACCCTTTTCCAATGGCTACATGACTGTGCTACTTTCTTCTAGTCTAAGATTCTCCGCAATCGTTTTCTGACGATGTATTACGAATACATTTTTCACGGAAAGGTTATTGATCCTGATGCTTTTGTCATTCAGACAGCATTTTTTGTAATATTAAAAATGTTTTTTCTTCTGATTGTGATCGTAAACGTGCTACAGATAGTCACGATTTTTAGACAATATACTGTTTTTTAAGGTAAAATGTATTTTAAAGACAACTTATAATATGTTGTGAATGCCTGAGGATATAAGGTGCGTCTACCGGTTTGCGACTATGAACCTTGCTTAAATTTTAAACTTACATGATTAGCATTTTAAAATATCATTTTGGAACTACTCGATCCAGTCAAATAACAATTGAAAATGTTCATTTTTTTACAGGAATAGAATCTCAATAAATAGTTATACTTCTTAGCTAAAGGGTATTTGAAATCTTTGTATAAAACTTTGCGTGCTGAGTTTGCATGTTCTCCGGTGAGCTTTATTCGAGATAACAGTCCTGAGATACTTTGTTATAAATTCATTAGGCTAGACTGCTTTTCGTTTGAGTGTCTCCTGGCATAGCCTTCGGATGTGACTTTAAGGAATGGATCCTGAAGATGGATGCATAGATATTAAATATGGGTTATAGAAGACTGTAAAACCAGGAATTCATGGAGTAGCCTATTTGAATTTTCCTCCCATCTGAGCCTTCGAGGAATATTCAGATTGAATCCATTGTGTGATTCAGATCACTTTCAGCCTATTAAGCAGTGCCCCCCTCTTGATTTCTCAGAGGTGCTTATTGAATATGAAATTCAACAGCTGCATTTGTTTTTGTAAAATGTTTTCTTAGTTCCTTACTTGATGGTTAATGAAAATTAGTAACCAACTTTAATTAATCTGGTATAAATTCTGTCAAATGCTTTATACATTTCTAACAAAAGCTAAACGTTGAAGTATTTATTAGTTGAAAACAGTGTCTTATTTTTAGTCCATTGCTTGTTTTTAGTACATTGCTGTCTTAAATTTGATTTTAATAACTGAAAAACTCTTATGAGTATTATAACAGGAGCAAATGCAAAATAACTCTTTCTGGAAGGACATTAAGGACCAACATGGTTTAACATTTAAATTGGATTAATTCAAGATTACATTTAGTTTACAATTAATGATGGTTATAATTTCCCCGTAAACCTTGATGAAATTGATGTCTGTTGCACCCGTAAATTTAAACGCAGAATAAAGCTGGATTAGCAGTGATATTTAAACCACCCCCTGAGGAGGTTTATGTTATGATTTGTTTCAGTTTTATTGACAACATAGCTGCATTTCCTTGCTGGATGGGATTAGAGGAAAGAGTTCCTTGCCAGAAAATTCAAGACGGGGTTAAACGCAATTGAATTTTATAACAATAGTGAGTTTTCCCAGCACTACAGGTTTACGAAAGAGTCTGTCATATAGCGCAATGGGTTTGGTGGACCAGATATCAAACTTGGAAGTAAGAGGATTTCGGATACATCTCCACTTGTCCGACTCCAATAGTCTTTTGTTTTATGCTACAGGGAATTTTCAAATGGTTGACGGGGATCTTTTTGGAGTTCACAAGTCCACAGTCTGGGAAATTGTAAGCAGACTATCAAAGGCAATTTCACATTTAAAGAATCAGTACATTCATTTTGAACCAAGGAGGAAGATATCAGTTGGATTTTACAGGAGAGCAGGTTTTCCTTGTAAGTGGAGCTGTTGACTGCCCCCACATTTTGATGACTAAGGTGATGAGAATGGGGAATGTTTTCATAATTGAAAGGACTACTGCTCAAATATTGTTGTGTGTGAAAAGTAAAAGTAGCTCAATATAACTCATAGCAAAAGTGTGGTAAAAGTAGTAACTTTTATTTTAGAAAGTTCACGAGACATTTGCGTTAGCTTTGTTTAGGGCCTTATTTATTTAGCCTTAGATGCATGTTTGTTTACGTTGCTATCATTTAAATTATCATATTATGTTGTATCCTTAAATATAACTTCTGGAAACTATATCTTCATGGGGCCTGTCATTTTTAGACAGCTACCTACCCTTTTGCCTTATGGCAAGTTCACTGCTAATGTCTAAGAACATTTCCTTGGTCGTGTAAAACAGGATGAAATAAGTTTAACACTATGTGGTGGCCAGTGACAGTTAGGACAGCCTAACTGTCATGCTAAAGAAAGGAGAGCTTCTTTAAGATTTTGGGAAAGCTAGGATGTAATACAGTGCCATGACAGAATGGACACAATGCGGTTGTAAATAAGAGTTCAGTTGACTAGGAGAGATCGATCTGGTGACTTATACTTTGTAATATAACCAGTCAGAAATTAGGTTTTGTTTAGACCCTGCCCACTAAGTTTGATGGGTGACATTGACAGTAGTTGCTGGTATCACTTGAATTGTAATTTGAATAATCATGTCCGTCCACCCATTTTCTGACACTGTTTATCCTAGTTGTGGGGGGTCCAGCACTTATCCCGAACGCAATGGGAAGGCAGGGAACAACGCTGCATAGGGTGCCAGCATATCACAGGGCACACTGACACACACCTTTGGGCAATTTGATAACGCTAATTAGCCTCAACATGTTTTTGGACTCCACACACATGAAACTGCGTTGGAGACTTGAACCCAGGTCCTACAGGTGTGGGGCGACAGCACTGACTACTTACTGTACCACCATGTTGCCCTTTAAATAATCGTTTAAATTACCTATTTATAAATAATTTAAACGACGACTTAAATTGTAAAACAATCATGTAAATGATATGTTTGTTCTTTAGATCAGATCAGATGCGATTAGTAAGGGATGAAGGGTACTGATCCAGAAATCTCTGTATTGTATTCTTCACCCTTTTTTGCATTTTAAAATAATAAACATTTCACCATTAGCATTCTTTACTTTACTGGTTAGGCGCTCACTGAAATATGTTATTCTTTTTTTTATGTTATTTGTGGCGCACAATTTTTTGATATAGCGTCCTAACCGTGCAATCATAACGTAAAGGAATACAAGCGATCAACGATATTACATTTTTAAGCCGTGTTCTCTCGGCCTTCACTTTTAATCCTAATTGTGAGATGCGATGTTCCATTATAACTTCACAATAAGTATCTCCATCCTCATGTTATCACGGGACTTGTAATAAAGCGCCCTCCGTTTCCTTGTTATCTCAACCAAACTTTATCCGAGGGACGTCGTTCGCGGAGTTTTCCTGGCTAAATGACCTGCCGGTCATCTGCGTCATAGAAGGTGCCGCCCAATTTTATTGGCGTCCGGTCATATGATTGGTTGGAAATCGATTACGTATACCCCCCAAATTTAACAGGAGCAGTACGGTAGTGTGTCGCAGGAGTTGGTTTTGTTTGCATCCTGGCCAGTCTGTTGCCGATATTTATTTGATCAATCAAATGTTTTTTCCCTGCGGTCTCTATTGCTGCGAGGTCTGTGAACTTCGCTCCACGTCGTTTGCTTTCTCCTGGTAATAGCTCCGCGAGTTCGTGATGTTTTTGTTCTCATCATGGAGACGAGACGAGGGGAGATTCCCAACAGCGTTTTGGACGACCTCTGCAGGTAGCTAAATATCCGCTGATGACTTTATCATATATTTACCCCCTGCGTTGTGCTGACCTAGATGTAAATTCGCTAGTTTCTGCACCTACCTTGAGTGGTATCCGCAGCGGCGCCTTGTTGTGAAGATTGTTGTGACATTATGCGCCTGGTTTTAGGGATCGGTAGCTAATTTTTTAGTTATTGATCCAGTGTAATATAGTATACCTGTCGATGTCTTGGGCGGTCAGCCAGCAGTCGAGCGATTTCGCATTTACGTGTGGTAGATCAGCGCCAATTTCTTGAATTTAACCAAGTATATCATTTGGAACAAATGTCCGTTGCTGAAATTATAATAAACGTCTTATTGTGAATTGCTGTGAGATACATGAATTGGTGGAAACTTCCGTGTGTTGAGTTCTTAAAATATCTTGTCTCTACGCTATATCTCAGCGTCTTTCTTTGCACAATGAATCAAGAAAGTGTGGGTCTAAATTTTGACACTCCTAAATGCTAATTTTGTGCTGCTCTCTTTCTGATTTTTTTTTTTCTTCTTTCAGCCGATTCATCCTCCACATTCCCAGTGAAGAAAGGGACAATGCCATTAGGGTTTGCTTCCAGATTGAACTTGCCCACTGGTTCTACTTGGACTTCTGCTTGCAGAACACACCAGGATTACCTCAGTGTGGGATAAGAGACTTTGCCAAAGCTGATATCCTTTTTGTATCGCTGTTGAAATAGTTTTGTCTCTGTTGGTTTTGTTTGGTTTTTGGAGAACTGAATGTGTCTTATGCGGCAAGGGGAAGTCACAATCAGTCATTTTGTATAGGGTGTAAAAGGAAGATAGAGGAGTTGAAAGTGAACATGATTTGGCGCACTTGCTGATACGATCACCTGAAATGTTAGATAATGTGTGTAGTTCCTGTCTGCATTATGCATGTCTGCTTTGGTGCCAAGCGATTATTTCCAGTAAAGACTGGGTCTAGTGGCTCTAATTTCTGCTGTGCCCTGAGACAAACCTTGCAGATGCAGTGCTTGCCTCTGCTCTGTGGTTGTGGACTCTCACTGTCATCACTAGGGAGGTCCATCCCATTAAGATGGGACAGGGCAGCTGTTTCTGGGGATGCATTTGATACTATTAATTGCAGAGTGTCCCTCTTCATTAGCTGAGCGATTCACATTTACGTGTGGCAGATCAGCGCAAATTTCTTGAATTTAACCAAGTATGTACTTTGGAACAAATGGCCTTGTCCTCTCTTGGTTGGGTGTTATTGGGTGTGTTCGGTGTCATTCAAGCAGACGGTTTAAGTTATAACTTGAAAGTCATCATCTCAATTCTAGAACATTCCCTAGGGTGGGCAACCATTTTCAGGGAGGACCGGTGTAGGTGAAGGTTTTTGGTAGAGATGGGCGATCCACCATTTTTCAGTTCCGATTCGGATACACAACTGTCGGTACCGATACAGATTCTGATCCAAGAGCTCTTTTTACTTTGATATACTTTTTCCATATTTTTTTAGCTAATACAGATGACAGAAATATTTACAGTTTACAGTTCTCCCATTGGCGTCAGCGCAGTTACACTTGTTGCGATGGTAGCCCCTCTTATATCACAAGCTGCAGCGAGTTCACAAAACAGTCCAATTAAGTTGCTTTGTTTTGTCTCGCAGGTGTGTGCACTTTTTTAAATGGGATTGTCCATTAAACGCAATTCTCACCTCAAAATATTATTTTACATAGATTGCAAATCGCTGTGCTACTGGTTTCTGCTAAAAGCGTGAAATACTCCCAGATCGTCACGTCTTATCTTGCGCTCCTCCTACTGCGAAGGGTACGCGCATGATGTCAGAGCAGGCGGAAGTCGCTGTACTCGCACCCATTGGGTAGCAAAAAAGACTGAGGGGCAGCGGTAGCGTTTGATTTGAATGCCTCAAAAAACACATGTAAAATGGGAAAGAGCTGTCATGCGATTGATTGCCTAGTTTTTGGGATGGCCTCTCAACCAATAACAGTGGCTTTCCAGTTGAGAACCACTGCTCTATTACTGGCTGATTGGAAGGTCATCCCAAAAACCTGCACCCACATGGATCACGTTGCCCACCCCTGCCCTAGACCGTTCTGTAAAGAGGCACTTTGGTATGGCATATTGCATTCATGCTTCTCTTAGTATTCAGATATTCTCTTCAGTGATGTTTGTCAGCAACCAAAGGAAGACATTAATCTGTTGCAGTTTGTTTCCCCAGTAATTTTCAGGATTAGAAACTTGTTTCTGTGGGATTTGAATTTAAAGGCTGGTTAGCTCAGTGTTGAATTGCTATTCGTGTAACTGCTTAAATGGCAAAAGAAGATGTTTCAGATGTGTACTGAAACTTCTGAGTAGCATCATGGCACAGTATCTTTTTTATACATTTATTTTGCACCCGTTAAGGTCCTTAACAGTGGAACTTTTTAACCATTGTCCCTTTCTGTTGCCGCAAGGAGAGGATGTTCAGAAAGTGTTAGAGCAATGGAAGGAGTACAAAATGGGTGTTCCCACATATGGTGCAATTATTCTTGATGAAACACTTGACCATGTGAGTATTACCGGACAGTTTGTGCCCTATAGTCTCTGGTTATCTGTCCACGCCCTCAGCTGTCAGACTTGAAGCATTTCTCTACCTGTGTAGGCGCTGCTGGTTCAAGGCTATCTTGCCAAGTCTGGATGGGGTTTTCCAAAGGGAAAAGTGAACGAAGACGAAGCCCCACACGACTGTGCCGTACGAGAGGTGAGTGTGAAAAAACAAGGTACCTAAATGGATAACATGGTAAAGTACTGTTGATCCGGTAGGTGGCTTTCAGAAGCTGTCAGCACGGCTCAATCTGCCACCACACGGAGACAATTTCTTTGAATAAGCCACTGTTTTCATCCACACCCTCCACCCCACCTCAGGTCCTGGAAGAGACGGGCTTTGATATCCGTGATCGCATCTGCAAGGATGTTTACATAGAGCAGAAAATTACAGACCAGCTGGCTCGGTTGTACATCATACCAGGAGTTCCAAAGGAGACCAAGTTCAACCCCAAAACGAGGAAGGAAATCCGGGTACTTGGATTATGGCGCTCCCATGAGATGTATGTGTCTGTGGGATAATTTATTATGAAGTGAATCAGCTGTGGTGGTTCTTTGTTGCAGAACATCGAGTGGTTCTCTGTGGATAAACTCCCATGTCATCGAAATGACATGACACCAAAATCTAAGCTTGGACTCGCCCCTAACAAGTTCTTCATGGCCATTCCGTTTATGAGGTGAGCTTATCGGTGTAATTGGAAAGGCTGCTTCTGCTGCCACCTTGCTGCACGCTAAAGGAATGGCAGCTGTTTTTGTTTTATTAGAACAATTCCTGTTGGTGTTTGTGTGGCACCTCATGCCTCCTACCCTCTTTCTTGAGGAATAAGCCAAGGCTCACTGTGATTCTGCACTGGATAAGCAGTTATGCAATTTTTTTTTTCTCCTTATTCTGTTGTTCATAACAAAATTACACTTTTCATGATGTGTGTTTTCCATGAAGCAGGATTTCTCAGTTACCTGAAGCGTGAGGTCCATGATTGTCCAATAGGAATGCTCCTTACCTAAACTCTTATTGGACGATCATCACAAGTTAACCCTGGTAACTGAGAAATCCAGCTTTTTTAGAACACCACCCAGGCCTTATCTGCCCTGGAGTGTGACGACATGTTTTTACTACAAGTGGGGCGTGACAGTGATGTCACTTCATTCACAAAGAAATAATTAATGGTGAATATAAATACAGCAACACAAATATCATGGATTACATACATGCTAACAAGCACAGAAAAAGGCCCCTGTTTTTGTTTTGTTATACTCAGTGCAGTAATGTGTTCTTGCTGGTCATGTGGGTTGAAGCTGAGCTAAAATGTGCACGCGTTCTGCTCCAGACCACTTCGAGAATGGATCTCCAAGCACAAGGGGGAGTCATCCGACAGCAGTGAAGAGCTGATGTCTAATGGCAGCACTCCGTGCAAAAGCGTGACCGAGAAGGCTCGGTGAGTCCTGCTGGGGGGCCCATTGGCATCCCGGGGCTGGTCCCAGCTTGCCATCAGTACACTAACGTCTCATAATGTAGAGTATGAAAGCTGCGGATATATATATTATGGTGTTCACTGAAAAATGGGTAAAAATCTTAATTTTGAAAGGGGGTGAACTCGTTTATGCTGAGCACTGTATATAAACCACCCCTTTGTCCAGCCTCCCTGTTTTCACTGTCCTGTGTTTTGCGGTGACCCCTGTCACTGTTTGCATGTTGTTTTGTGCTGCCGTGTGCCCGTCCAGTGATGATGTGACTAAGTCCACCTGACACCTTGTAAGACCCTTGTTGCTCTACTAACTTATTTGTGATGTACGAGCTTCTGTCCGTCCTGCTGCCTGTGACGAGTTTCTGTGCCTTTCGAATGTTTTTGCCTTTCCTTCTGTTTTATTTGCATTTTTTCCCGGATCACAGGCCCAAAGCCAGACGGAGTCAGGTGACGGCGTCTCCTGGTGAGTGCTGGCCAAAGTTGAAGGCGAAGCCATCCTGTCAGTACGAGCTGGCGGAGCTCCTCAAAGCCAAGGTGCGGCTCCCCGACGCCCAGCGTGCCTCTTACCGCCACTTATTAGCTTTTCTCATGAAAGGAAAGGGTACTGGGTGCCCAACCTTGGCAATAAGGCAGCAAAATCCGCGCAGAAGTACATTGCTGGTTTTCATTTGTTAGTAAATACATACATTTTAGCAAATCATTATCAAAAATTAGTTGATGTTAACGAATTTGCTGATTAATTTCTGCTGAATGTTTGATTTCCAGGAGTTTCTAAATAGATTATTGAATAAAATAATTCATATTTACAAGGTAACATGTAACTGCCTGCTGCAAATTCACGTGTCTGTTAGTCTGGGCTTCGTCATCACTTTTGGAAAGTGCCCAAGTGGTGGCTCCTCTGGGAGGGGGGGTGTCCCATTTCACCTGCTGCCACCCCCATTCAGAGCCAGAACCCCAGAGCCGGTAGTGGAAAGAGGCACCAGGACTCCCCAAATGCGAAAAAGAGGCTGAACGGATGCAACAGCCAACAGGTGGCGCTTGTTCTTTCTCAGTTCTGCATTTGGCACTGTAGTCACACCTGATCAGGAGCCCCGCGACCCCGAATGGATGAAAGTTAAGTCATTATGTATTTATTGTTTTAGAAAGAAGACAAGAGGCTTCAGCCAAGGAGACTACAGGACAACTTTGAAGCGGGTGGGTTTCCAGCTCAGTGGGGCAGCAGTGAATCTGTCAGAATGAATGTCAGGTGGATAGTTTTGATATTGGTTTGGTCAAACATCCATCTCCTGTTATTTCTAAATGTGTTTAAGACAACTGGTCCTGTAGCTTACGGGATGCAGTAGGATGGGATGCGTTTCCTAACTCCTGATCCTCGTGGTTTCAAATGACGGTTTTGTGGCCTTATAATGTGTGGTCAGTTAAATTCAGTGACCTCCCTAATTGGGCTCTGCTCCTTTTTGTTTTTGGGGAAGACTCCCCTTTGGATCAAGTTAATCTTGTTCAGAACTGTCTTCATCTCTGTGTGGGCTGGGAGTATATATACACCCCCCCCCCCCCCGTGTGACACTTTCCTCCTTGCATTCCAGACGCAGCATATGACCTGTGCAGCTCCAATGACGAGCAGCCCTTGCGACAGGCTGACCGGCCTCCAAGGTGCAATGGGGATTGTGGTCATCCGCTGTCCTCCAGGTCTTTCCTCAGTTTCAAGTTCGACCAGGAAGCCATAATGAAATGCTTTGATTCGTGAGGTCGATGCGCAGCCCATGACCTGCTCACACTTCTCTCTCTCTAGCTCCCTCTCACGTTCACTGATTCATTCACTTTTCTGTCACTCTCGGAAGTGCAAGAAGTAACGGGGATTTGCAGAGAAACACCCGCACAGAGTGGAATCCCTGTGTCAAGTTATCCTGTCACTTAAACAAACGGAAAGGTTTCTTCTATTAGAGTTTACTATTTGTTTGATTGCTCATCGTTTGCATTTTACAGTATTATCTTACCCCCCCCCCCCCCACCCCAGTCCAAATTAATGCACTGCAAGCACGCATTTAGGTTAACTTCCTCAAAGATGGCCGTTTTTGGGGGGGGGAGAGGCAACGGGGGCTTTCGAACACACTGGATGAGGTTGGGCCTTGTGCTGTTTGAGCCTCCTACTGGAATTTGTGGGGCCCCAGGCACTCAAGCTATTTCTGTAACTGTAGCTGATAACTAGTAGCCACTGTACATTTCAAAGTAGCGGAGCGATTTTAAACCATTTTGGCTTCCCTCGTTCGACCTTGACCATTTTCGGCTAGGTTCCCCCCTCGCTGGGGTTGCCATGTTTTGCTGTTGAAGTTTGGACTGCTGTGAGAAACCCTGCAACCTTGCTCTACTGTCCAGCTCAGTTCCTGCTGCTCCATATCTTACAGCTTGAATACGTCCCTTCTGGTATGTAACCGAACAGTCTGTGTTAAAAATAACGCAATGTGTTTATAAAATTGGGTCACAAAGCAGACTGTTGTTGCTCCTGATTGCTTGAGGCGCCCTCCAAAGCACTGTGAAATCCGGCTTGAGATTTCTTTTAACAAAGCATTCTGCGTTCAAGAAACTCGTTTTAAAATCATTTTTACGAAAGCTACAGAAAAGGACTATAATGTAATACAGTATATTTTTTTTGTTTGAGGCAGTTTTTTTTACGGTGACCACTAGGTGGTGGAAAACATCGATGTTTAACTACCGCTGTGTGCAAGCTGTTCAAGACAGGGTTGTTTTGATTCATGACGTAAGTTCTGTTCATTGGGAGTATAAAGGGTGGTGTATTTTTCTGACATAGTAATATTATTGGAATCTACCCCCCCCCCCCTGTGATGTAAAACAATATTGTGTGAATCAAAGTAAAATGTGATTTTTTTTTTTTTTTTCTTTTTTTCAAATTTACATCACAGTTGGTTTAAGAATATTTAAAGACAGTTCTGAATCTGTAAGACACCCCTTCAGGTTGCACGGGAAAGGGAAACCTTTTAATAGTTGCTATGATGTATGTGTGCACCTCCTGATTGTTGTCAAAACTTCAAAGTACATTGTTTTAATAAGTTTTGACCAGTTATCTAGCAATAGAAAAATCATCTTGCCTTTTGTTGCAGAACAAACTTGACATAGACTCCACACTTCACTATCTTCTTGTTCGTTCTTTTAATTGCAAGCTGTTAAAAGATTTTAAGCGTTTAGAATGGGAGTGTCAGGGAATGTTCAGTTTCAGAACATGAAATGCGTCCTTCTGTCCTGTGTTTACATTCCCCCTCTTTTTGGTTCAGAAAGTATGAAAAATACATTTTAAAGTGGCACTGAAATTTTGCAATAAATGCAGTACTTTGATATTGAAAAGTTACCTTTCAGTCATTTCTTACTGTCTAATGGATGTTTCCTTTTTTTTTTTTTTTTTAAATAAACATGTTTTTTTTTTTTTTTTTTTTTTTTTGTAATTATTGCTGCCCAAGTTTTACATTGTGGTTTGGGGAGGCTGCCCATCTATCATGCATAACTGCTTATTCAGTTTGGGATTGTCGGGGGGGGGGTACAGCCTATCAATGTAAGGCATGGGACAACCCAGGGTGGGGCACAAACCCAACGGGGGGGGCAGATCTGAGTCTCCGGAGGAAACCCCACAACAACGCAGGGACTCCACATACAAGGAGCCTTGGTGACTGGAGCCCTAGTGCCTGTGATAATGAGGCATCTGTGCTCAGCACTGCAGCACCGTACCGTCCCTGGGAATATGCTGTATTAAAGCAAGTTGCTACTGTTCAGTATTAGTTATGGTTAATATAAAATATAAATACCTCTCTCCATTTTGTCTCTGTTTCACATATGCAAAGGGGTTCATTGCACAAATGCTTAAGCACTCCAGCACTTTTGCTTGTATTCTAATTCAAAATTGCTCTTGTGTGTCGAATCCGCCCTGTGCCTCTTAACGGCTTGCAGGCCACGGGCTTTAAGTCGCTTCGTTTTGTAATATGACCCGTTCACGCAGCGACCGGTAAGTATCTGTTGATAACGGCGAAATGCGGCAACGTGACTAACGGGGACCAGTGATGCCACGATCATTCGATCCTTGCCATCAGTTTTGCCGACTTGGAAATTGAATTACCTTTCCCGTAATTTAGTTTTTTAAATGTAGCGTCTCTGAGTCACTCTGTCCTACCGTGTTTTTGAAGTTTCCAGGTTATAATAGTAATATAAATATATTATCACATGTAATTACCACTGCAAATGGGATGGGGAAGGTATGTGTATCCTATCATTAAAGTGGCTTTTTCTGGAGGCTTCTCTGTGGTAAGTATGAGTTTAGTATCCACATCTAGTGTTGTAATGTTTAATCCGACTTCCATCAGATGCACATCTGTTCAAGTTCCTGCCATTCAAACGTGGGGGGAAAAAAAGAATGGAACTGAATATGTGGCATCTGTTCTTTAAAGTGACATTTCTTTTTTTGCATTCCCTGTATAATATTCAGGAGCACTTCAACTCAATGGTACAACAGCAGTTCCCCCGCAGTTGCATTACCTACCCATCTAACTGTTGTAATGCATTTATGCAAGTTGTTGGGACTACTTGCAACGAGAATATCTCAACTAACCCACAGGATGACCTGCTTGAACTAGTCTCAGTGGTTAGTCACTTCTCGATTTATTTGTATGTTAAGTAGCTAAAAGTTCATCCTTCCTTTATTGCGCTGTGTGATATAAAGGTAGGCAGACCAGTTTCTGAGCGTTTTACCAAAGCAGCATACAGTGGTTGGCACCTTGGTTGCAATCTTGATTGATTTTCACTTCTATGAATTTAAAGATTTTGGGGCTGAACAAAACCCCAAGTCGTCTGTGGAAACCAGGGTTCCCCATGAAGTTATTTTAAAGCTTGCCTTGAGGGGGCGCCGATACTCACTTGCGTCTTAATCGCTACTGAAGTGCAAATTCAATGTATTGGCTACTAGAGACGAAAGATGGATCATGATTTCTTGATGATGAACAAACATGAGATGAGTGTTTAACCTCTGTTTATTACTTGATCCTTTAGTAGTTCGCAAAGGTTTGTAGAATTAACAGATTTAGTAAAAACATAGTAATTGTTTGAGATAAAACATGTCACGATTCATTACTGATGAACAAAGATATGTAGTTTGTGGTTAATTAATACATAAGTAATAGCTTAATACTACATTATTTGTGCCCAGTAGTAATTGTTCAGCAAGTCGGGGGTCTCGTTATGGATGAGAGGGTGATGTGTATACGCCACGTAAGAATTTAGTCAAACCGAAGGCGTGCGCTGCAGGAATATTAGGTGTGATCCTTAATGTGCAAGAGTCCTGTAATGCGATTGAATTCTATCTCAGGGTCCGCTCAACCTTCGCTCTCTGTGCCATTTTTTGGGGTAGGACAATGGAAACTGGAGGACCTGGTCTTAGACCACAATAATTTATTGGTATGTTGTAAAGCCACCTTTGGCAGCCAATGCAGCATCAGTTTATCTTGGGAATGATTGACACAAGTCCTGCACAGTGGCCAGAGGGATTCCGTGCCATTCCTCTTGCAGAACTATGCGATGCTGGTGGAGGAAAACACAAAACAGCTGTGTAAAACGCAGTGAAGGTGGACTCATCAGAGAACAATATGTGGACAATATGTCCACAGCCTAATATTTGAGTTTCTGTCACCATTGAAGGTGACATTGGCACACGTGACCAATGGTTTGGTTATAGCGGCCCAATCATGAATAATGACCTT
>JAODKE010000125.1:902977-917728 GCA_026779605.1 Mormyrus hasselquistii
AATGGAGTGTGTGTGTGTGTGTGTGTGTGTGTGTGTGTGTGTGTGTGTGTGTGGGGTGGGGGGTGGGGGGGTCATGTGTAAATTATATTGCGGGGACCAAATTTCCCCATAATGTTGTAAAATCTGTAAAAGCTTGCGGAAACATTTTTCCGGTTCCCACAATAAAACCTTGATTAAAAAAAATAAATAAAAATAACTGTGAATGCAATCAAATAACTAAAAATGCTTAAAGTCTTACTTATGGTTAAGGTTAGGGCTGAGTAAGGGTTAGGGTTGTCATAGTTGGCATTAGCGTTTTTCCCATAGAAATGAATGTAGAGTCCCCACAAAGATATGAATGCAAATGGGTTTGTGAGTGTGTTTGAGAGAGAGAGAGAGAGAGAGAGAGCTCATGAACAAGTGTATGTCTGTTCATACAATGAAGATGGGATGACCGGAGACTCTAGCTTTGTGGTGATATCTTTGTTACACATATACATATAGACATCTTTCACAGAAGCAGAAGTTTTTTTAGTTTCATTCTGAATGACAAAACCTTAGCCCTACAACCCTTTCAGCTAGTTGTCTTTAAAACCACAATGATTTGTTCTGTTTAGAGCTTGAATTAGTTGGATTTTCATTAAATCTTTAAAGTGATGCAGCAAAGTCAGAACTTAGGTCAATCTTTCTAGATATTCCTTGACTTACAGTAATCATAGAGTAGGACTTTCTCTACTAGTTTTACAAACTCTGTATTATTTCACCATGCAATAAACACCCAAGACCAGACATCACCCCAATTAACTCCAGTAAAGTAACAAATAAATTGTGAAATTCGGCTGTAACAAAAGATGTTCGCAAGTGAGAATTTCATTTCTTAGTATGACACCTTGGAGGGTCCATCATGGAGTGCACTGCACTTGTTTCTAAATCATCAGATTATTTGTAAAAAGTCACAGAAAACTGTAATAGGCAACCTTATACCAACTGGAAAACAAAGGAAAGAATTCCCTATCATTGGCACACGGTACACTGCATGTCATGGCTGATATATTCATGCAAAACTATAAAGCTTCTGGCCATGAAATTTTCTCTGGATCAGGCCTCCTTAATCCTGGGTATGGAAGGTCACTTGCTGTGCTGTTTAAATACTGAGCTTTTAATTAGTCTCGATTCTATGGCTGTTTAAATGAATAACAGCATTCAAATCCCATCAGATTCAATCAGCATTTTAGAGCTTCCTGTCATTTTTAGTTATTCTTAATGCATAAAATTAAGGGCTCGGCTTGATTTTAATGCAGTTTGACTTCAATCACTCAGATGAGTCCACAGTTATTATATGAGCTGTATATTTTCTCCACTCTTTCAAATTGACAGGAAGTGATGTAAGTCCCACAATGGAATGCATTGCTGTGTATTACTGAGACGTCCTTGGCAGATAAGTCCAGGGATGCATTGTCGAATGCAAATGTTTTATAACTAAGGTTCCTGTGTTCTTGGTTGGCAGTATTTCTATTTAATTCTCCCTGTATTGCCTCGTAGGTCCCTCACATCCGCATTGGAAACATGATGGTAAGTAAGTCTGTCTGTTTTGTGTCACAAACAACGATAGGTAACAACGATAGTCTTTTTAGAGAAATACTCCTGAAGTCACCTGTGAGCCATTGTGAGATAGATGCTATGTTTCCCTTTGAGGAAATACACAAGTGGAGATGCTGAAACACCCTCATATCACCTGCTTCCAGCACTGCTGGTCTCGGAAGTGCGATGTTAACTATCTTCCTAATGATCTTCTCACTCCCGACAGATCAGAACGTATGGCCTGCTAATTTTGATCACTGTGGCGGAGCATCCCAGTCTCCCATCAACATTGACACTAGAACTGTCATCTTTGATCCCAGCCTGCCGAAGATTAAGCTTGAGGGATATGATCTACCGTGCAAGCAGTCTCTGAAATTAAAAAATAACGGGCATACGTGTAGGTTTGTGCGTCTGTCAGTAGTGCTGTAAGGGGAGGGGGCTCAGGATGATTCCAGGGGCTCTAAAAAATTTGTAACATAATTGGATTGGTCTGGATAGGGACTGAATATGATAAGCTTTCATCGGGACTAAAATCTCTACCATCTGTTTTCATCAGTTTGATCATTTCCGCTTATCTGATTATTTTTCCTGTTCTGTATCTGTTTATAACGACTCTCTTCAGCCGTTGTGTGCTGTTTGCATGTAATCATGAAGTCACATCATGAGCATTCACATACTGTAGGAACTGATTCTGGGCCAGATCTGCCTGCATCTCCTTAAATCTGGGTGCCAATGACATTCGGGCAGGAGAGTCTGCACCAGAATCTGTCCACAATTCGAAAAGAAGATCCAGTGCATATTCGCCTAACTATATAACTATGATCAGCCACATACCAGATGTGCAGCTGATGTGCTAAGAGTCTGAGGAGCGTAGGTCCCCCTCATAGCAAGATTAGTCTGATCTTCAGATCTGGGCCAGATGTTGTTCAGAAATCACCACAAATCTGTAAACTGTATCTGGCCTGGCCTGTATCTGCACAAGAGTCCCTTAGCCTCCATTTGTTCAAAAGGCCTGGCCGCCCCTAATGTCTCACTTGTGGCAAGTTGCATCTACTATATAAATGTAAAGTCTCTGCCATTCACAGATGTCTTTGAAAGTGTATCTGTGTTCTTGCTTGATGCACACACGCTCCTATGATGCCAGTGCTCTTTTACCGATTAATTTGGAACCGTACAAAAGAAGATCCATGTTGATCCATCCTCTGCACGTCTGTCCTCTGCTCCAGTGCAGCTCAGCCTGCCCGAAACTATGCGCATTGTCAGGGGGTTCAATGGTGTGTTCCTGGCTAAGCAGCTGCACTTCCACTGGGGGACGCCAGAGGTCCCCGGGTCAGAGCACACCATCGATAATACCCACTTCCCCGCTGAGGTGAGCATCACCGCGTCGTCATCTTGTGAGGAGTGCTGCACCCTCAAAGACTTTGAATCAACACGTTCACAGAACTTTGCGATAATAGACTATATATATATAGCTTCAGGTGTGAATTATCTTCTGTTTTTCGAATACATTGTTTGCCGTTCAGGGTGAATTCATCAGCATTTGAGGTTGATAGCTTTAGGGAAATTAAAACATTGACGAGGAATCTGATTCTTGTTAATCTCACAGATCCATGTGGTTCACTACAACTCCAAATACGGAAGTATCGACCAGGCGGTCAACCAGCCGGACGGCTTGGTCGTGCTGGGGGCTTTACTTGGTGTGAGTTAACACCTCAGATTCTCACCCTCAGTTCATAATGCTGAGATATATGGGTTTAAAAAAAAACATCATCTGTCTTAAAGTCATTCATTGCATCTGCCTGTATTGGCCTTATTTTCTGGAATGTTCTATTGATCTTAGATTGGGCTGTATGAAAATGAAAACTATGAGAAAATCTTGTCTTCAATCAATGATGTCAGCAAAGAAGGTAACTATTTTCACAATCTGTGTTTAGATGTGTAATTAAAGCCAAAGGCTATGGGTGCTCTATGGATTCTCCTGATTCTTTTGATTTATATAATTGCGGCTGTAAGGCACATTTCCCAAAGATGACCTATAGGGGGCAGCTTGTGGCTCAGTGGGCTAAGCCTCTGTGTCGGTGAACATGAACGTCATGGGGAGCCTGGCCTTGGCACATCTGCGACTCTTTGAGCAAGGCCCTTAACCCCCAGCTCCCTGGGGGCTGCGACAGGTGGTCCCTTCATGGACAGTTTGCATCTCACTTAAGAAGAACAACCTGGGAGGAGGCGCAAAGGGAATTTCCCAATGGGGATCAATATCGATTATAGTGCCGTTTACTGTTACCTGTTAATTTCTAGTGATCATTTAGACCTAGATGCTTCGCATGTTTATGATGTCTCCCTCTTATTTACGAAGGTCTCCCAACAATCACCTGGAATTCTCACAGTTATCCTGCTCCTGTCTTCCTCAGATTCTGACACAGAAATCCCTGGATTTAATGTCCAACTCCTGCTGCCAGACAACCTGGACAGATTCTACAGATACAATGGGTCTCTCACCACCCCTCCATGTTTCCAGTCTGTAACCTGGACCGTCTTTAATGAATCTATCACACTGTCAAGGAAACAGGTTAGGAACTCAGAGGAAAGGGCATTGTCATTGTAATTTTAAATCTGTTTGGTGTAATATTAAGGCAGGTAGACCAAATTTAAGTGGTCGATATCCAGACTGGACACCATCTGAAATGGACTCCTGATTCAGTTCCATGGAGTGGCGATACCATGCATGTGACTGACAAACCATGATATTGTGGGTGCAGCCCTCAATCTACCAGCCTACACAGGCCAGCGTGGAGAATCAACTCATTGGTGGACTAAGGCTTTGGCCTGATCACAGTCTACACTTTGCTTTTACCAAGCAAGCCCACTAGCAAGCAAGCCCACTCTTTTTCCTATAATGTTAGCATGTCCGGGGGGGGGGTTGGGCAGCCCTGTTTTTGTGTTGTTCTCTCTTAGTGATGTTTTAATGTATCACAGTACAACCATGTACAGTAAAGCGCCTTGTGGTGACTGTTGTGAAAGGCACTGTATAAAAAATAATTTAATTGAATAACATCACATAGGATAGGGAAAACAACTAAGATTTTGAATCATTACTATTTATATTTAATTAATTTAAATTAATATTTAATTTAATTTATGTTTTTGTTGCATGATATGTTTAGTTTGCGTTTAAGGAAAACCTCCAACATAAGGGATGATCCTAAAATGTTTTTCTGGAGCAAACACACTTTAAGTGGTTCCAAAAAAGTGTCATTTTTTTATTATTTTTTTAAAATTATTATTTAATTTTTGGTCCAGATGGCCATGTTGGAGGACACGCTGAAAGCCCATCACAATCATTCCCTGACCAAAAACTTCAGGATTCCCCAGCCTCTGCACGGACGACCTGTGTTGTGCTCTTTCAGAAAGCTGCCGGCCTTGGAAGGTTGCTGCCGTACCTCTGCCAATCCTTACAGATACAGATGTATTCTGGGAAGCACTGAAGAGTAACGTGCTTGACGTCAACCAGATACATCACCATCATTAAAGTCTTATCAAGGAAGCCACACCTAGTTCAATGGTCATCAGTTGCGAAACAGTCTAGATCAGTGTTTCCCAATCTGGTCCTCGGGACCCACAATTGGTCCACATTTGTGCTTCCTCTGAGCTCCCTGCCATAAGGTCCACAGTACCGGGAGCTGGGAGGAAGCAAAAACATGGACTGTCTGTGGGTCCCCAAGGACCAGATTGGGAGACAATGCTATTGTTTTGCAACTGATGTATTTAGTAGAGTACATGTGTGCCCTGTGATGGACTGGCATCCCATCCAGGGTGTCCCACAGCTTTGTGCCCAGTGTTCCTGGGATTGGCGCTAGACTCCCCTATTAGCCGAACCAGGAAAAAACTGTTGATTCCCATTAAACTTACTGGCTTATGTGATACCTCTGATGATTAGATGGATGGATGAATGATAGTCACTTTATTAATCCCGAAGGGAAAGGGAATCCAGTAGCTCAAAAACACAATGACAGACACAAGAATACACATTGTAGCTTCTTGCGAGCCTTATGCTTGTATGTTAATAATATAGCATAGTTCTGTGTTTGTTAAACTGTGTTTCATGGTTTTACAGGCCCCAGGAGTAATATTCCATATTTAAGCGACATTGACCCTTCGAAGGATGTCAGATCAAAGAATGAAGCCCAGGGTAAAGCAATGGAGAGCAAATGGATAAGTGTTACACTTAAATGCAAGAGGAAGCCTTACTGAACATGTCTCAGATATACTCTAACAATGGCTATTCCCAAACTTCTTTTAGTGCCTCAAACCTGTAGTATGTCTGGCCTTTTGCTTGGCCAAAAGAAATATTTTCACTTCCTGTCAGTTATTTACATGTATAAGACAGTAGTTACATTTTTTGTATGTGTAATATTTCAGTATGCTTGTTTTGTGATCACGTGTTGATATTGACCCTTTATTTCCTGCTTTTCAGGCCCTAATAGTTGGATCTCCAGAGGTATGTTATCGTTTGATGTTCCTATAGATATCATGTTGGTAGAAAACAATATATTTTGCATTCTGCATAAGTTTTAAGTCAGTTTTTGAGGTCTTCATCCATATACACAGAATAACGTAATCATTTCCCGATAAACTGCATGTGGCCCCTGAGATCTCAGAAGTGCTGATAACTATGAGATACGATAATTTATTGCATCTATTTCATTGCATGGCTGCATATTTATTTTTCTTCACTTTATTGCTAAATAGCATCATTAAAGCTTAATAACTGTATAATTGCAAAATTTATGAATGCTTTAAACTATATGGTGTATGACATGGATGATTACCACACATTAATAATAGAGGGTCAGTGTGTTTTTTCCTCCATGTTGTACGACTGATGATTGAAACCAATTTTGTTTCACAGGGGACATCTGGGCTACCGCGTTCGGCACTCTCTTTACGGTCACTCTGCTGTCCTTCCTTGCGTACGCCTACAGGCAGCAGAAAAAATACTCCAGGTAGCCGTCGTGATATTTTTCCATTGTTTATTCATTTTCTTGGCATTTGTGAATGTGGTAGCTAAAGTGGAATGGTGGTCCATTAGGACTTAGCGACGGCGCTCGCGAACAGCTGCGTTCCTGCGTATTGATGTGCCAACAGCCAGTTATTACCCGGGAGCAGGGGTTCTTGTTTAAGGATTATTTGCACACCATGTCACCCCCATTTGCTTTCGCCGGGCTGATGTGCATTTTAGTCAGTAAATATTGACTGGGCTTCATGTCCCGAGGGTCTCCGGTCGGTTATCGAAATAGATTTTAACCGGCCTTTCCATTGTCTCCCCGCAGATTGAAGAACGACGCACAACAGAATGTTATTTATAAGCCGGCCTCCAAAGATGATGTATAACATCTGTAAGAAAGACTTTATTAGTATTTAGCTAGATTTGACTGGATTTCTAATCCAAATTATTGTCTATTAATAACTAGATTTATTTATATGTGAATGGATTTTTTATGGCGTTAAGCTCAAAACTTGCTAGTGACTTGAAAAAAGTGAAATTTATCATACAATTAATGACTAATATTTTTGTTTGAACTATAGAAAACCCCATTTGAACCCGTGTTACTTTGAAAAATCCATTTTGAAAATGTATTATTTTTTCCCAAGTGGCTATGTCATGTTTTGTATGATTTACAGCTCATTTAGTTTGTACAAATATGCATTTATAGTCCTGTAATGTTGCTACTACTGAATCACATGGGCTAGGATCATCTACTGCAGAAATAAAAACATCATATCACAACAAATGGCACCAAACAGGACAGCTGATTGCACTGAAAAGATGGCTGTTTGCAATAAAATGTTATTTTAAAGTTGGTCTGTTGTTTTAAAGAGTTACTGTGGAATTTTGTCAAATGGCAATTTTTTATATTAACATGTAATTTCTATTAAATGTAGAAACTTTTTTGAAGTCCAAATCTTATTCAAGTCAATGTTAAAATGGACAGATTTACCAACCTGACTGTCCAGAATCAATGAGCCCACACATCACCTAAAACACAACTGACCTCTCCAACCTTGTTCACAGTGAAGGCTGCTTCTACAAAGAAAATAATCTAGGCAGCTGTGTCCAAAAATCGAAAAGAATCGGTCTTTTATGTGTTCTGTAAGCTTCATTGGCTGCCTGCAAACTACTAGTAGTTTGTGGTTGACAAACTGGTGACCACTGATATGCTGTTTAATTGGCTGGATCCTGATGTCTACTATCTGAACTTTTTATAGGTCGTGGATAAATGACTATATGCAACTATTGTATATACAAGTATCCCAATATTTACTGAATTTTGAAATAGCTTGTAGAAATGTGTGCGCTGAAGGATGTGTATTCTTAGTCATGAGTAATCTTTCTACCCAGCATTGTGCAACATACTAACAACATTCCTTTGCATTTTAGTTACGTAGTTATTTTGAAACTAGAAAAAGGATTTCCTTACAGCAGTTCATTTGAAATTCAGTTACAACTAATACAGGAAAGCCAGTGATGCTGTTGGGTGGAATTACATTTTATTTATTCAGAAAATGCTAAATAAAAAACCTTGTTCAAAGTGAAATCACTGTCAACCATGGGATTTGAACCAGTAACCTCCTCATCATGTGTACAGCCCCCTAATCTGCTGAGTCAAACACTGCCCCCACGATTAAGTTAAATTAGCCAGGCAAATTACAGGTCATTAAGCCCCATGCTTAATGGCCAGGGTGAGACTTGTGCAATTCCCACAACATTATGCAAGAAACGAGAATTAGGAGACAAGGTTTCTTTAATCGTTACAAAATGCAAGGTAACCCAGGTTTGGCACACATCTTACAAATTATCTACAGCTGCGCGGTAACATTAGATGCCTTTATTAATTTTTCACAACTTATTAAATTTAAAAATTGGGAGCACCAGTTCCTATACGCAGATGCTAATGTGAAATTAAATGGTAAATGATAGTTATAATTAGCCTCAAAAAAAATACACATCTAGTGTCACATATTTGCATACTGTATGTAAAAATCAGAACACCCTAGAAATGGAGAAATTATACAAAACCCAAAACAAACAATGGAGAGTGTCACTGAGTTTTGGCTGAGCAACGATTAAAATCAGAACTGAATTGGCTTTCCTGTGAAGCTAATGCTGATTTCAGAGCCTCTAAGCAGAAGTAAACAAGTGATTTTTGGGGGCCTACGTCCTCATTTGTTACGCTGACAGGCCGTATCTGCTCTGGGACATTGACCCCCAGTGGGCATTGAGTTGACCCGCACACACCTTACCCTAAAATTCTCAATAAGGGCCAACGTTCTGATTGAAATACTGTGCTGATCAGCACAATCGCAACCTAAAGTTAAATGCTCCCATGGAACTAAGCAATATTATTTAACTGGCCTCTATACAATGATTCCTCACACACATGGATCTTGGGCAATATGCCGTTTTTTTTTTTTTTGACCCCATAACCCTGGCTACAGACGACTCATTCCTCTGTGACACCGGAGCAGTCTGTCCCCAGAGATCAAACATTCCATTAGAATTCTACTCTGGCTAGTTTCACATGGGAATCATCATTATAAAAATATAGCAAAATATGAGCATCAGAATCAGCATCTGGGAGGCAATTTTTTTCCGCATACGACCACACTTGTGATTCTGAATTCAAGGCTGCCCTGGATTAAAAGCGGCCGCCCGCTACTCCCATGATGAGCAGTTAGGAATTCTGAAAAGCCGTTCGTCTGGAAGGAATGAACGTTTTGTGGAAAAGCCAGACAACACAAGAATTTAGAAACTAAGCACTTAGCTACAGCAGGCACCTTCGACCTCATGGCTTTAGGTATCCATGGACACATCCTCTGCTGGACAAAAAATAAAAAATATGATCACAGGTTAAGCCACAACAGTTAGCGTTAACTAGCAAAAACAATCCCCAAAATAATAGGACATCAAGGCTGGAGTTCTAGTAAACAAACTGATATTTACAAAAAAAAAAAAAGATGACAGCTAAAGCAACATAGTAGTTTTGTTTCGTACATAAAAATTTGTGTGAAGTTAAAACAAGGACCACAAGTAGACGGAAATCGTAAAAGCTGTAGTTACAGATGCTGTAGTGTGGATTTCTTTGGCTACAACTGACGTCTTCGCTGAACACAACAGAACCAAAACAGCTACAGTGTAGCCGATTGTACCATATCTCAGATGAAATGCTACATCATCAATGGAGAAAGCACCATCAGACAGAATCACAAGCCCAGGACCAAACCTCCCTGATCTGCTGCAGCGCAATCGCCATTTGGTTCTTAACCACAGTTGTTTACAATACTACAATTAGAAGAGTGTTCCTGAAGATTCAAACCGGTCAGCAAATGTCCATGTTTACAAACAAGGGTACGGTTTGTCATATGTATGCAAAACTAACCAAAAAAAAAGAAAAATATAGATATAAAACCTTTGTTATATACAGAGTCTGTGGTTTGATTTATTATTATTATTTTTTTTTTTTTTTAAGCATAGCGTCACAAGTTATATTTGCATAAGAAATTGTACGCACACAAAAAGAGTTGGTGTAGAAATTTAACCCAAGTTGGTCATAGAATAGGCTAACATTAAGGGGAAAGCTTGAGTGTAATCAACAGATAAAAAAAATGTATATATAATCAGGAGATTTTTTGCGATTAAACAAAAAATGGGAAAGCGTGTGACTAGGCCCTCTCGCTCTCATCCAAGGTACTGGCAGTCTTTCCTGAAAGTGACCTACGCATGACCGCCGTTCTGCTTGCCAAACACAAGGCCGTGGTCTAATGCACCAATAGTGCACCAGTTGCGGGAAGAGCCTCCCAAATCAGAAGAAATAGGTGACGCTTGAGGGTAAGCACATGATTCCTTTGGACAGTGATTGCTGTTGGGGCCAATACTGCCATCAAAAATCAGTACCCTGGGCGGAGTGTCCTAACCCAGCCTAATATGGGACTGAAACACTGACATAACAGAACAAGAGAGGGTAAAGCGATAGGACAGAGACGGGGGGGGCAATTACAACAATATCTTTAGATTCCCATCGCTCAATAACACACACAGGTACAGTCCAAGTCTTCAGGTCTTCTGTGGGTTTGTAGAACATTTAAAAACATTTTACAGCAATGAAGGTTCTTGAAACACCATTCCCCAAGATAGGTTTGGCAGAAGCATTGTAGTTGGGTTCTCCAGTTCTGCCTGTCCCTTGTCCACTGGGGGGGGGGTCTGCTTGATTTTGGACCCCCGTGTCACTGTCCAGTGACACATAGACCAATGTGATCCTCTCCCCTCAGAGGCAGGTAGGTGAGAGTAATCAAAAATCGAGAGGCGCTCAAGCACATCAGTTAGGAGGAACCAACATCGCTTTTTTTACCTGAAAGAGATGCAACATGGCATCAGAACAGGAACCCAACGTGAGAATATCACATTACAGAGAGAGCAGGTAATGTGAGAGCAACTTAAACCTTAAACACCTTGCACTGGTATGCAGGGACAGAATGCAATGAGATACAGGTTGTTTTATTTACAGTACTTTGATGGTTTGGCTATAAAAATGGGTGAAAATGGACAATGAAACAGGCACCAGAGACAGTAATGAAAATGCTAGTACGTGTGAGCACGTCAGACAGGCTAATGTGAACGCTACCGAGTGTGAGCACGTCAGACAGGCTAATGCAGACGACAGAGAGGAGACTTACATGGCCATGCCTGCATGAGGCTCTGTGTGGAGCCGCCGCCAGAGAAGAAGGCCCACACGGCCATCAGGACCATGATCACATACACAGGAGGCAGGCTGCCCTCATAGGTGGGATTCAGCAAGGACTGTGGGGGGGAGACATCTTATACATACGGTACAGACATACAGTATATAAAGACCTTCAGACAGAACAGGGAGACACTACAAACAGCTCATTTAGCACATATGCAATTAAAATGCCGTTAAAGTCACAGTGATCTACACTGGCCTACAAAGTCAAACACATTAACTACACTGATGCTTACTAAAATCTTTTTGATCATCCACCCACATGTGTAGTCAATAACTAATTGTTAATGATTTCTTCAGAACCAAGCTCCTGATATTTTAGCATGAGATAATAGAGCCTAAAAGCCCCAATTCTGGTCATTAATTCGTTTATCAAAAAATATGTAGTTATGGATATGGTATGTCCTGTACAGCCAAAGTGTAAGCCAGAGTCTTCCCTGAATGATTTAGTCACGGAGTGGTCACTTGAACACACACTCACTCAGACTCACTCACAAAGGGCAGTTTAAATGCACGCAATCTGACTATTTCTGACAAGCCTTTCAAAGACTTCCATTTTTACAATAAAAAATAGAAAAAAGCCAAATAGTGACCCAGCAGAACAGCATCGTCTCAGTAGTACCATCACAGACACGGCAGTCTTTGTATTCCCTTTCACAAATGCTCAACAGTACACAGTACTGCAAATATTTTCTCAAGACCAGAAAGTCCACAGAATAAAATGGGACCAGGAGAGGCTGATGACAACCTTTGGATACTATGCGAGCTAAAAAACCTGCATCTTTAAAGACAACTTCCCTGCTGTCTTTACAGCGAACAGCCAGTCGGTGTAATATGGATGGAGATCTTATTTCATTCATTTAAAGAGATGCTGCCAAGCCAAGGCCAGGACCCCAGGGTTATCAAGGCTGGCTTTACTTTCATAATAGTACAGACTTCACCTGCCAAGCAGATAATTTAGTTTAACTGCTTTTATTATGCAACAATATGGAGAAATACATCAGATAGGAACTGCTAAAGGAAATGTTCTCCTCTGTAGGGCCCACGTGAGTACTCCTGCACCACGCAACAAGACAAGCAGCTAATCGAGCTCACGGCTGCTTATCGGCACACGTGTTGTGGGTGTGGACGGCACGGGATGGGTGGGAGGGGGAGGGGCATACCAGGCCAGATACTAGCAGGTGCAGCGACAGCACTACGGCGACGGCCCACCACCGGTTCCTCTCGCAGCTGTCGAAGAACACAACGCCCCAGAAGGTGTGGAGGAGAGTCATGGCCAGGGTCATAAAAGCTGCCGGGAGCAAAGATTAACAGGCTAATCATCATCATCATCATCATCATCATCATCATCATCATGACAGATCTAAACACCATAATTATAGAATTGTAATTCCTCCAGGACAAGAATTAGGCTAACGATCAACAGAATATATTATGAAAAAAATATACTTTAAATCCAATATCACAGCTCCTGTGTATCATATCATTCCTCTTCAGGGCCATATGCAGGAATCAGCCCACGTAAGCAGACTCCCCATGTTCTTAGTATACTGGAATTGCTGAATTTCAAGCAGGACCATGTTAGCGTTACTCTAAGGCGCTGCTGCAGTAAATTCATGTTCATCTCCATTTCGATAATGACTTTCCACCACTAGGTGGAGACACAGCTGATATCTGAAGCCCTAAGGCTTGCAGACCATATTCTAGGGAAATTCCAGAAGCAGCAATACCACATTACACCATTTTTTTCTGCATTTTCAAAAAGACAGGAAATATGACAATGATGAAACATCTCCCAACCTGAAGTGATGAAGTAATATTGTGAATCACCGAAGATGCCTACGGTTCCAGGACCCAGGGAGTCCGACAGGATGTTGATCATAGAGAAGGCTCCACTCATGATGCCAAAGCCAAGGCCAGCCACTGTAATGGACAGCAAATAAACAAGTCTAATTAAGGCACCCCTTGACTGTTACCCTGCTTACAGTCCAGCTTACCAGCTTACCAACCCGCTCCTTGGACAACCCCAGACAGTCCAGGTTTTTGTTGTGGACTGTCTGGCAGGGAGCTGGAAGCAAAAACATTTAAAATAATAAAAAAAATATATATATATAATTACATAATACTACAAGCAGAAGGACTCTGCAATTATTTAACAGGAAACAGGTGCTTAACCTTCAATATCTGTGTTCCTACATGTACAAAAAGTCTCCGTGTGGCTGTTTCTCCAATAAAAACACTTCAGACAGTGTTATACGTGCCAGCAGAGACAGGAGCCAGTTGACACCTCTGCCTGATGGACACTTACGCTCGCAGTGTTCAAGCACAAGATTGAATGCGTTTCAAAAGTTTTTATACAATACAAAGTTTTTATACAATACAATACAAAATAATGTTACTTCAGTCCTGAACTGTACATACAGCTGAACTCAATGCTTCCATTTACTTCTGCCGTCTAACATTTTATATTTTGCGTGTGTATATGTGTGTGTGTATACACACACACAGATAGAGATATGATAGCCTAACATAGTACACACTTTGTACATTACATTGTACACTTATACAACTGATTGTTTGCCAAAAAGTCAATTCCTCATTTCATAGATAGGACTTGGAGAAAGATCACTTTCAAATTTTGGCATCATGTTCTTTTTGATGTCAGACACGCTGGGTTCAGTTGCCACCCTAGAGCGCCCTCTACCTCTGGCTCTGTGAGTAGCACGTTAAATTTACCTAACTACAGACTCCTGAAAAAAATCACACACATGCTTTGTGTGTACATATTGACGATTGATTGTGTGGCACCTGGATGCTATCGACGGTCCTGCACTATCAACCAGAGAACTGTACTTGCACTAAGAGGCCCAGAAACAAAGGGTGATTATAGAAGCCGTAAATAAAGTCAGACAACAATACAACCGCTGTAAGCCAATCAGCCAATACGTGTCACACAGTACTGAGCTCCTTGCCGAGTAGTCTTACCCAAAGAACGTGATTTTCCTTGTATATTTAACATTCTGTAACTGAAACACAGGACTCCCTGTTGACGCAGCACTTTCACCGTTTTACAATAGGTGTTCACGAAGGATAAAGTCCGTGTCACACAACACGTCTTTTTCCCGAAAAGTACACGGTTAAATCAAACGAAGCTGCCCGAACCACAGAGAAATCGGGGAAGGGAAAAAAGCTGAAAGCAGAGTATAAATGAATAAATGACAGCTCATTCCATGCTAAACCTTGTAGTGCCTCTGCAAGCCTGCGCACGCTATCTTGGGTGTCTGGGGGGGGGGGGGGGGGCTTTTTTGGAAAAAGGGGGCGGGTAAGAAGGGAGAAAAAACAAGAAAAAAACTTCGTTGTACGTATGGTGATTGTGGGAGCATAAGTCTGA
>JAODKE010000125.1:917828-929069 GCA_026779605.1 Mormyrus hasselquistii
GACCTGCCTGCGCATCCCCAGCCTCAGCCTCTACTGTCAGTAACCATATAAACAACGATTTGTGGAGATTTTCCAGATGGAGACATAATTCTGAAAAATTATCACTAACCATGGCTTATACACAAATATGCAAATTAATTGTAATCCAACAACATTGTACTGCCAAGGTTATCTGCTAGTGCAACAAACAGAAACCAACACAAGTACCTTTTGTGCAGTTTCCCCAGTATGTTTCCCACATCATCAATTGCTGATAATGTAGGATTAACAATCCGAGAGAATTAATTCTGGTCACACATGTAGACATGAGAGCTGTGTAGTCTACATGTCAATCACTGAAAAGGACACTTTCAAGTCTGCTGTATTTTTGTCCTTGTTCTGATACAGGGGTCACCCTGACATTTCAACAACAAACCAAAAAAGAGACATATCTCAAACCCATCCAATGAGGAAATATCATGTATATATTTATAAGATGTGATATCGGCAGCTAACCACAAACAACGGCTCCCTCTTACCATATAATCATTTTCTATGTTCACATTTTGTTATTTCTCCAAAGCAATATAAAAGCTTCAGGTAAGAGAATAGCATAAGCCAGCATCCCTAAAGTTGCTGTAGTTATGAGTCGTGAGATTTGAACCTACAACTTTTGGGTCACAGACTCAGATCACTATCCTATAGAGCTACACACCACACCATTCCAAAAAAACATCACTTTGCCCAAAGCTTAGTGGTTGACCAAGTCAATTCTATTGCCTCATGCACATACAGCAGCTTAACATCTCAATACCACTTTGACAACTGTGTTCCCATTCATAGTATATGCATGATACATCATTAGCGTTCATTTACACTTCTGTAAGCACATATATAAACGAATGATCCATTAACTTTACTGAATTATGGACAAATGAGTTCCACGAAAATTAAAACACTGATAAAAGAGGGCTCACCAGCTACAAGCGCACTATGGAAACAGGGGGTGTAATGTTCCCTTGGAGCTTAGGGCGAGCTATTCCTGTCACCAGCACAGACCACTCTTTAGGTATTGGCGACCCACTTTAAAAAAAAAAAAAAAAAAAATCAGGCTTATGAAACGGGTGGCTTACCGCCACACACGTGCGTTATGTATCGCATGTGCGACCCCGATGCATTCCGACAGCTAGACGAGCGCTGAACGGCTAAAAGGAAGTGAGAACGGCAGAGGAATGCAAAACAGGAAATGGACTTTCACAATGACTCCACCTGCAGAACGGCAGAATAGCATCTCTCAGCAGAACGACGGTAATAAAAATACCGTAGGCCATCTGGCGGACTGAAATGGGTGATAGGTTTTCCTCGCTGATCGCAGCCAAGCCTTCGTTTGCCTTCCTGGATATCGCCGGCAACAGAGAGAAATGAGTCAGTGGACATATAATTTTTATGCAGCGCAATAACAGTGAGGATTAAAGGGCAGGTTTTCCTCTGATGAAACTTTAATAACAGGCACGTTCATTTGCATCCAACACCACATCAGTCAATTTACATTAACAGAAACAAACAAAAACATTGAAATTATACCACACACACACACACACTACAGGACTAACTACAAGACTGCTGTTTACATGCAGTATAAATGTAATTACACTCAAGACACTAAATAATAGGTAGGTAAAGGGAGGGATGGATGGATGGATGCACTAAATAAACAAAAGGGAAACTGTGGTATGGGTTGGGCCTAATAGCCTTAGTTCTCCTGGTTCACATGTCCTCCCAATGAGAGGTTAGTCACTATAGGACTCCATGATGAGTCACACCCTCTTCCATTAGGTGTCATGGCATCTGAAGGGACAGCAATAATGCAGAACAATGGGCATGGAGGCCTACAGAGAAACTCGAGAGCTTCTTCACAGGAAGGCCGTAGCTTTCACAGGGAACATTATACTTATTATGTGAATTTATACTGTTCAACTCCATGGCCATTCTGACACTGGAACAACCATGTCAAAAAAAAAAAAAAAGTTAAATCAGGTTTAATATTGGAATTGTTCAGCCCAATTTCGACTGCTGACTAATAAACAGAAGGAACCAGAGAACGTAAAGGTGGGAAATTTGAGATTTAACATTGCCCACCCAAAAATTACTTTATTCACTACTGTGTTGAATACAGAAAAAGAAAAAAAAAGTACGAAAATGAAAGGTGTCACATTGCCGTTCCGGATCTTTCTGGCCTGGTTTGCGTGGGACGGTGGACCCACCTGAGGAGCCTGTAGTAGGCAAAGCGGAAAACCTCCTGCAGCACCACGGAGAACATGACCCCGAAAATGAGCAGGCCCTTCTGCGCGGCGGCCTCCTCCTGGCGGCTGGCCTTTACGGCTATGAACCACACCAGCGAGGAGAGCAGCAGGGACAGCAGCCAGAAAAAGGCCCTGCGAAGGGAGGAGACAGCGTGCTGACCTCCGTCACACACACGGCACAGGCATGCCACAAATTACAGAAAATGTACACGTCTTATATGAGCACATCATTTATTGACGGGGTTGCCAACTTTGCAATTGGAGACAAGTCCGCAGACACATTTACATGTATGTAAACGTTTCATTACCCTGTAAGTAGTCTGTAGGGTTTGCAAACTACCCCATGGCTTTTGATGTACTTAATGTTAGGTTTATAATGGAATAATATAGATTTGCCATAAGCGTGGTAGCCTGAAAGCGTGAGTGCTACACCAGATGCGTGAAAGTTACCAACCCTGTATTGAACTGGCTAAACATAAGAACATAAATTTACAAACGATAGGCCATTCGGCCCATCCAGCTCGTTTGGGGAGAACTTATCTAATAGCTCAGAGCTGTTAAAATCTTATCTAGTTCTGATTTAAAGGAACCCATGGCTTTAGCTTGCACAAGACAAGACAAGAAGTACAGCTTATTGGTCACTGGGGGAAAATTAGAGATATTCAAAAGTTGGATAGATTGTTAAAAATATATGGTGCCACTTAAAAAAACAAATACCATACTTGTAGCTGCATATGAAAACAACCATTTTAAACAGGAAGCGCTATACCTTTAAACGCCCCAAATTTCCCCCTCTTTTAAGGGAAAAGGGGGGGGCATTTGCATAAGAAAGGTGTTGGTACTGACCCGGCGATGAGGATGATGACTCGCAGGGGGTCCCTGGCGATGGTGAAGATGAAGAGGGCTAATGCCGGCCCGAAGGCGATGAAGGCGCACCCGAAAAACACGGCCACGGTCATTATTATCTACAGATCATCGACCCAGGACCGGGAATCCGAGGGCAAATAGCGTGGAAAGGGAGCCCGAACGCGCGCAGACGAAGCCCGTTTCAAACGATACCAAAAGCTGCCGAGTAGCAGTTACCTTACACGGGTATAGATGGTGACAGGAGACGGATAACCAGTCTGAGGGACGAGCGGTAAGTTACCGGACAAAGCGCTTTACATCGCCCCTATTCCCGGATACTCATTTACTTCAGATTATTAATAAATGCCCCCGTTCACACCTCACGCTTTCCCGTGTCGTCGTTAACCATCGTCTTTCTCTCGCGTGTTGGTTTACTTTAAACCGTGTGCGGATTTCATCGCGTTATTCCCTCTCTGCGTATCTTTAAAAGTTAAGTTGAGCTTCCTTTTTCGGAGCAGCCTTCGCCATTTTTTTCGCTCTTTTTCTGTTTGTTCCCAGTTGTTTCCTTGTCCTTCCGGGTTTACCGCTCCACCGGGGTTGCCAGGTCTTGGCAATTTTTCCAAGTCAAATCCTCCACAAAAAAGCACAACGAGACCTGAAATCAACCCTAAAGGTTTAACAATGCGAATGAGGATGGTTCGACGTTTTAGTATTCTTGCTTTGATGGGGATCCCTATAAATATTTTCTGCACCTCGCACTTGCTCTTTACTTGCCATACGTGTTTGCGCGGTGACTCTTATTCTGAGCCCGCGGTCATTTTCAAAGTATCCCAAAAAAAACTGATTACCTGGCAACCCAGTTAGAATTTCTTAAAGGGGACTCAGCGCGTCGCTCAGAACACGAATCCCGCCTGGGACCGACAGCCTCTACGGACGCGTTTATTAACGATCTGTCACCGGTGATTAAGCAAAGCATCAGTTTCATTGCGTGACAGCATAGTGTAGCTTGCTCAATACTAGCACTGTTGGTTCATACACCTATGCAGTCCAGGATCCGAGTCTTTGCCCTGGGTCTAAGTGTGTGGAGTTCGTATCTTCTCCCTATGTTGTTGTGGGGTTTCCTCTAGGTCAGGGGTGGGCAACCATATCTGCAAAGGGCCGGTGTGTATGCAGGTTTTTGGGGTAACTAGGTCAGCTGTTCAAACCCAAGTGTGAGGACTCTTCAGTCAGTCAGTCCTAATTAGTAATTTAATTATGGAGTTGCAAAAACCCGCATACACACCTGCCCTTTTTGGATAAGATTGCCCAGTCCTGCTCTAGGTTCTCTGGTTTCCCCCCACAGTCTGAAAACATGCTCAGGTTACCAAATTGTCCATTGGTGTGAATGGTGTGTGTGCCCTGTGAAAGGCTGGCGCCCCATTTTGGGTTATTCTCACCTTACGCCTGCTGTTTCTGGGATAGCTTCCAGACTCCGGAGACCCTGCACAGGACAGGCGGATATCGAAAATGGATGTATCGACACTAGCAAACAAGTACACGTTGCCTGCAGGATAATAAACTATTTTGTATAGATCTGTGATGAGACAGAAGAAGTCAACACCTTGATCAAACCAGGGAATACACACAATGCAGAACTACTGCCTGTCATGTAATTTGTGGATTTGACTGAGCTACACACAGTCGTCGTAACTGGAATGGGAGAAGCTATAGGCAGCTGCCTCGGGCCCCCCAACTACCTGCACTGTGGAAGGTGTGAAATGATCATCAATTTTCTTCTTGGGGGGGCTCCCAAGTAAAGCTTTGCCTAGGACCTGTGACGAAGTACAGCTGTCCCTGGATAAACGTGTGCTAGAATAAATATTTATGTACCTAGAATAAGGTTCTGGCATCCAGTACTTATTTATAGTGACGGTCTTTAGACAGTAGCAACCTGACCCATACCTCCTGCTTACTGGTGACCTTAGTGTGGTCACGTCACCAACTGCTGCCAATACGCAGATAACGTTTGTCATCTGGAGACACCTGGAACTCCCTAAATAAGGTCAAAATGCAGCCGAACTGGAAAACAATGGACCACATGATCATATCCAGGTAAAGTTATTAATTATAGTTGTGTATATATTAAATGCACTTTGCTGCTGATGTGCAGTTTGAGGTTCTGGCCTGCTAGCCTCCCCCCTGTGTGCTCTCCTTTGTACCCAGGGCAGAAATGTTGTAGCAGCCACGTGCTGCTAATTGTGCCCCCCCCCAATACTGTGATTATTGCAGAGGGGGGCGTTATGACTAGTTTCGACACTCTCAGTGCTAAAAAGGAAAGCAAAAATATAAAAGCTACAATACATCCATTCACATGCTGCAGAAAATAAGAATGTGGTTTGAGACTATAACAATGATGATTTGCATCGATATAGAACTTTCCAATGTACAAAGTGCTTTGTATTATTTATACATTTAAACAAACAATATACTGTAGGATGATGGGTATGGTTTTCCAAGTACATTGGACATTTTTATTTCACATCCAGAAGAAGAGGGCCCCCTGCTGGCAGAATTATTTCACTAGGTTTTTCACAGACGTTTCTCATCCTCCTTCAGATGAAGCCAAACCATTTTACCTTCTGAAGTTTGGTAACCAGGTGAGACAAGGCAGCGCAGCTGCAATTAGCTGAATGCTAAAATCCATAAAAAGACATATAAATAACACAGAAAGGTTCTAAGTCAAAGTTTTAGTGTGTATCTTTAAAACAAAGCAGAGTATCAGTGAAGGAAGGTTTTATTAGATAGAAAAATATATCTCTTTGATATGTGTGCTTTTATTATTTCAGTTTATTTTAAATTAAATGGAATTTCACTAATAATTGTTCCCCCCCCCCACTAGACTTGGTGAATCAGTTGATCCTAGATTAGTGTCCTTTAATTCTGGACTTGGTATCCAGTAGTGTCTGCTGTGGTTCAGTTCAGTAATCATGCACTGAAGCAATTCATTTGACTTGTTCTTTAATTGCCAATCAAACCAGTGTTATCTCTGTCAGAGATTAATGAGAACTGAAAAGGATTAATACCCCAGGCAGAGTAGTACTATGGTTTAGCAGGTTAAAGTGCCTGATAACCTGGAGGTCCTGGGTTCATGTCCCAGTATTACCTTTGGTCAATTGTGAAAGGCCTGATTTGTATAATTAGAAGCCTCGTTTTCTATCGGGGAAGAGAAAAAGTGTTTAAAAATCACTGGTGGTACTTGAGGAGGGTCTTTGAAATGCTCAGAGGGAATGAGGCCGCGGTGAAGCTGGCAGCCAGATGCAGTGCTCACCGGCGCTTGTGTCCAATCGGCGCCTCCCATGCCGAAATGCTGCCGTGTTGGCAGGCTCCACCAGAGCTCACGATAAAGCACCTTCTTTCCGTCACAGCTCGGCCCTCTCGGCCCCCGCTGAGGCTGTTTGTCTTATTTAGTTTTCAATCAGGGATGTTGATATTGGAAACACTCTGAATCTCACTCAGGGTCCAGAGAAGCGGGGAATCCGGTTTGTTTATTTAGGAAAAGGCAGTGTCAGAAGGCAAGGGAGTTAACCCCCCCAGTGCTAAATACCAGAAATATACTACCATTCCTCTCACACAGTGGATGCTTTTACTTTTTAAAATCATTTATATTTCTGGATGAATTGTTGATGCATTCCAAGCTTAAGGGGGATGAAAAATAAACCACACACAAACATTTCCTGGAGAGCACTTCCTGAATTCTGGTCAGTGAACCCAGTCACAGTGCCATGCATATCCACATCACATGCATATCCACATCACATTCATATGACACTTGTTATACATGTACTCCTGCATACTATGACGACAATAAAGTTGAATTAAATTGAATATTACTGTTACCATACTACATTGGTCGTACTGTAACTATCACTGTACTTGTACTCTGCCGAGTTATAAATGATGTGACGAAGTAATTTGATTTGAGCAAAAGAAATAAATGAGAAACTACATTTTGTCAGTCTTTTAATGATCTTCAACAGGAAACATACAAAGCCAATTGCATAGGATACATATGCAGGGAAAATTTAAATTTTGGAGAAGAGCGACTTCAGACTTTGGATTTAAAACTGCAACACATTCCTGGTCAATAATACATTTTTTCCAGTGTTACAGAAACCTACACTGCCAATTGGTACTCAGGGACAAGAGACAAGTCAAAAACAGGCCTTTGGAAAAAATTATGTACAGTACATATTAGCAAAAACAATCAAATTAAAATATTCTCAAATTACTCAACTAAAAGATGACCACGAGGAATTCGTACGATTTCTCGGAATCAAAATTCACCGATCTTCTGAAACACAATAACTTTCAATGTTAATTTCATAAAAATTAAGTACAAAAAAAACAGCCAGAGAAATCGTGGTCGTAATTACAAAACATTATGCCCGTCTCTCAAGATGACATTGCTAAACTTACAAGCTCTGAAGTCTTGGCAACACAGCACTTTTAATAATAATTCTGAATAATCAAATACAGCTGTATTTTATCCATTCTGCTGTCTGAGGATGGTATCCTATTACCAGTTGAGAGTCCATTGCTATACTCCAGCCATGCAGGAGCTCACTGTGACACCGCCGATCAAGGTCACAGATAAAACAGTCTGTGAAAATAAACTTTTCGGTAACAGAAGACAGAAGATTTTTCAATACAGGATAAAAACTTCTAAAAAGACTTCATTCGTCGAAGCTTGTTATAACATGAATGTGATTCAGGCAAAAGATTAATTCATTAGTTAGACGTCATCCGGGGACGCGATTTCTATGCGGGGAAAACGACAAGGAAGGTCGCGAGAGCAGAAGTTTCAATGCTATCTATGTTAAAACGCTGAGACTGGTGCAGCCATATTCAAAAACGCAGAACACATATCTATCACCTACCCTCAAATAGACATAAAGATCTAACATGGAGTTCCCTTTTCGCGAGATCCATCCTCCCTGGAGGTGTGATGGTACAATGCTGGCCTGTCGGTGTGCGACAGGCCCTGTAATAAAGCTTTGCTCTTGGTTACGTCCCCACCTCCCTTTCTTTGGGAAAGGTGACACTCTATAAATTGTTAAGCTCCTGCAGGGTCTGATCCAACACCTGCTGTATCCCTACGTTCTCCTCCTTAGCGTGGGCCAGTTTCTCTGGTGACGGGGGAGAGGAAAAAAAAAAGAAAACACGAGGGTGAGTTTCCAAGTCGTCGGAAGCGCCTGACCTTGAAGGGCGAAGCGTTAGCATCACATTACAATATTTCACACGTGGCATTAAACATTTAAACATACGGCCTTCACCCATGCAGGATCCCGCCGCTTCAAACCAGGAATCGCAATGTTGGGCTGCCCCGGCACGGTACAGACAGGCGAGACGGCAAGCGGCACTCCCGCAAGCGGCATCGTTCTCACGACTATCGGTGAGGAGTCCATGCAACATATTCCTCAACTGTGATGTGGGCTATGGATCCTGAAGCGGTTAGTTTAGCCAGGTGACTATGGTCCCGGTTTACTTTTCAGGCCACGCGATGGCATGCTTCGAGAGGCAGCGATGGAAAGTTCTGGTCCAGAAAGTAAAAAAAAAAAATCTGACTAAGTTTTTGTTTCAACCAACCAAGTTGAGCATAAAGAGTCACATTCACTCAACTGGCTGGCTGAAGCAAATTCTTGGTCTGGAGTTTTACTTTCTGCACTACCTCTCTCGAGAGGCTAGCAGGCATCTTCTTGTTTACAACAACAAGCAAGCAAAGACATAAAAATCATTCAGTCAAAGAAATAGTGAATTAAAAAAAAAAAAATAGTTACAGCAAAGATTTCGGGATAAGGAAATTAACCAGTGGCAAGCTATCGCGAGAGAGATTAGTATTCAGAAGTGCTACACAAAGTGTTTAAACATTTAGCAAAATGCTAATAGACGTGTCTATCAAATAGAAAGCATTCCCAACAGGATACTTCATTACAGCTAACATGCTGCATAACGAATGATGATTAGTATAACTTAGCATTTATGCCTACCGTACTCCCCAGTTCCATAAAAAACCCATTAACGGTATCCCCCCCCCCCCCTTACAACGGGAGGTAATCTTTTTAATCCGTATCGATGCCTTCTCCACTAGATAATCCTCCCATGAGCAAGCAAATCCTTACACTAGGCCCATCCCCCTTAACTAGTTAGCAGCACAACTAGTCACTTACTCATCGCTCTGCTCATGTAAGGGCTGGGATGTCGGTTTTACACTCAAAACGCACGAGGCAGGCGAATGACACGGACAGGAGACGCCAACACACTGCACTTCACAGCGCAATTGTCCATCTGACTGGTTCATATTCAGGGGCAGGAAATGAAAGGCCTCTCACTAACCAGTGAGGTTCTCCAGCCAAGCAAGCATCCAGTGTGCTGCTCGTGAAGCACGACAAACATTGTGAATAATTCTAAATCACTCTCAATCACGTAATTATATTTTCATTATGGATAACTTTGCTTTAGTGATATAAAATGAAATACTGGGGGGGGGGGGGTTGTATTATATTAAAACAGAATCCAGGGGTGGGATTATATTGTGATGGACTGCTTGCTCTAGAATGCCTATCATGGTGTCAGTTAAGATACGCATTGACTAGAGTAAAATAATGTTTATACATTGATACAGAAAGAAGTCAGTAATTTACTGTACTCACTAAATACATCTAAACACATTAAAACCTACTTATCCAAATAGGTTTCCACTTTAGACAGGAACGTTGTTACCTGTTACGCAGAGAGATATAGAGCTGTAGGTCAGTGTCTTTGATCAAGGTCTCCCACCTTTCAATACTGCGCATTAACCACAATTGGACGCTACCCATACTAGTCTATGTATTGGCTGCAGGCAGACACCATTCAATCGGGAGGGGCAGCCGTTTGTGATAAGTTCACAAATCTGCTCACTCTTACTGTCTGTTATGTGTTTCCGTTGTGTAAAACTAACGGTAAGGCAGTCTACTTCAGGCTAAGTCTTCTTAACGCTTACAGTGATGGACTGTAGCGGAAGCCCAAACGCTACACACACCTACACCGACCTTCTTGGCCTTCTCTGATCACCAAGGAACCAAGACTGGCAGAAATACAGGACCCCCCCCCCCAATGACTAGCTCTCCAAAATATGACAAATAAAACTTACAGCGTAGATATAAATGGCACGTTAAATTCAGTCAATGCCTATAAATGAAGACGAGGAGGAGCGAAGACGCAACAGGCCGAAAGTGACAGGAAAAAGGTGCAAGACGTGAAGAGGAGCAGCGGTTTCCATGCGGCGGCGACAAGAGGCTCAGCTGTTGAGCTCATTGAGCACGACCCTCAGCTCATTATTGAGGACTCGGTTTTTCTCGACCTCCTTGTAGAAGCGATCTGTGGCGCCCGTGGAAGCGGACGAGGGAGAACGGAGGGAAGGGGGGAGACAGGGGAAAGGAGAGAGAGGAGAGTGAGGTTAGTGCAAGAGAGACTGAGGAAGATGCACAGGAATATACAGGAGTTAGAGGGAGAGACATGAACAAGGTGGGGAGTGACGACACGTCAGGCAGAAACCTGCAGGTGGAATCTGGGAGAAGCAAGGATTCTGAGCAAAGTATTCCTAACACCAAACTAATCTCATAAAACAATAAGATATTAAGATATCAATGATTATGCTTAGGTTGGGGGGGGGGGGAGGAATGTTTAACCATTTAACAGGCTCTGTTTAACTGGTTTCCTCAGGAACGTCTATTAATGAGAGTGCAAGTCACCTCAAAGCAGTAAAGCAAAAATACTTCTGCTTGACCTCACTACCTTACTAAGATGACCATTGCAGTAGAAGGTACGTTTACTGCCACGGATACCTTGTGACATGAGAGGTGAACCACTGACAAAAGAAATTTACGAGAATTAGGGCTTGCGGGATATTTAACAAACTTTAGACCTGAGAGGGAAACCGTTCTTAAACCATTATCCTCCAGTGCCATAGGTAGATGGTACATTCCATGGGGGGGGGGGGGGGGGCGGGGGGGGGCCCTGGGGAGGCCTGAAAGGGCCCGCACACTACCTCAGTGTCAGGGGCACATCTGAATACGTCCCCAGAAAAAAAGGC
>JAODKE010000125.1:929169-946034 GCA_026779605.1 Mormyrus hasselquistii
ATGCATCTATAAATCACGTTACAGGCGTCGATAAAGGCACTGCTCAAGGGGGGGGGCGCGGCGCTGCCGGTCAGGAGTAGCCCTGTGGGGGTAAGTCTCTTTGCCTGTGATCAGAAGATTGCCGGTTTGTGCCCTGACCTCGGCAGCACAGTCACATGTCTGCGGGCCCTTGAGCAAGGCCCTTTACCGCCAGCCCCAGAGTATCCACATGATGCCTGACCCAGCACCGTGACCCCCAAGCTATGAGGAGCAAAGACGGGGCCGGCAAAGAAGCAAATTCTGACATACCTGTATTTGTTCTTGTGCAATTGGCAAATAAAAGATCCATCACCATTTAATGTCAACAAGATTAGCTGCAGTAACCCTGAACAAACAAGGTGAAGCCCATGCTTACAATCATGAATGATTAATGATCTTTTATCTGAAATTACCATGTATATACAATACAATTGTATCATCATGCCCTTCTAAGAGCAGCTGGTGGTCCACACACCCTCTCTAGGCCAGATGACTCCCTCAATGAGAGCTTTAGTGAAGGTGCCAATGAGCTGAAGATTATTACAGCCCCTAAATATCCACCGAGAGCTAAACATTATGGCAAATACTGCAAACAAAACCGAGCAAGGCATGGATATAAACGAAAACAGAAAGGAAAATCAGGAGAGTTTTTAGATGTTTATTATAGAAGATGAGACGACAGTAGAGAAGAAAGTGATACAGAAATATTGGCCATTTCCAGCAGATCACATCTCAGGAGATAAACATTGTAGGACTGACAAAAATGTGTTCCTGTGTCTCTTCTAATGTGAAGGAAGACTCACTGGAGAACATTATTGTCAGACTCAGAAAGAGAAAACAAAATAAACCAGTGTAGGAAATGCGTGGGATGCAATTTTTTTCCCATAAATGGTTAAGTAAACACGAGTATTTTTACGGGGAGATTTTACTGGCCCTGGCCAGCACTCGTTCCTTATTTAGGGTGAGCTAATCCTCCATCGTGTATCGAATATGACTTCATCCTCGTTTTGAAAGTTTCTGAGGGGGCCAGGAGCGTCTTTCAAAATCAAAAAGCAAAACGGCACACTGGAATGGAGACCAATGGCAGGGAGTGACTGTGAAGCAGGGAGCACTTGATAGAGACAGAAAAGGGAGCAGCAGGGAGGGTCAGGAGGGAGGGGAGAAGGAGAGGAGGAGGAGGAGGAGGAGCGCGGCACAGAGGCATCTACAGTGTGGTCATGTCGTTGAGGGCAAGGTCCAGCTCCTCGCTGAGAGCTTTGCCCTTCAGCTTCTGGGAGTAGACCTCGTCTGATGGGGCCCGGGAGAGAAGGGACAGAGCCACGGAGAAGAGAGGGAGAGACACACAGGGTGGAAAGAGAGCGAGATGATGAGCAGAAAAACAACTCGGGTTCAATAAAATTAAATAAGAGCTGGATGACCGCAGTCACATGCATGCAAACAAGCAGAAGAACAGGCAAAACAGCATGCTAAAGAAAAAAGTAAAAAACAAGAAAAAAGAACAAACAAACAAAACCACTGCAGGATCAAACAAAAGGACAAACATGGTGGAATAACTGAAAAAGAAGTTTTAAATGTGAATGTACATTTGCCATACATCGACGGTTTAGAAGACGGTAATATCGAAAATCCCCTTAAATCAGTCTTCAAACGTGAACCACGAACCATACACCACTACTGTGGTTATCGCTCCACACCACATGCAGAACACAGCGACACCACTCGCAGTCACCCCACCCCGCCGCTTCCACTTGAGGGATCTATCAAGCCGTGCATCACCCACAGCTGCTCTCAACCTCCATTAGTCACACAGGTGAGACTCAAAGGGTTACAGGTTCTCAGCTTGGGGGACACTCATCCACTCAGAAGTTCCTCTAACCATGCCTGTAAAATGACTTCAGAGCAGTCAAAACCTAAAAAGGTTACAGGCGCTAGTTTCCTACAATAAAACTTTATCTGGGACTGACCCAATAAAAATCCACAAGAAAATAGCCACTGGATAAGCTAAAACAGCATATTTAGCAAATATACCATGAAATAATTTACACAAGTAGCTATTACAATGACACTACGGCCAAAACGGTTCTTTGTATTACCTTCATTAAAATGCTACTGACCGATTCAATTCCTCCACTGTTATTACAGCTAAAATTTTCCATCAGAATTTCAATTATCTTCTAAATTTAATTACAGCTGACTTGGTATTCTTAAATAAAATCCTTGCTAAAGGACCCATTATTAAACAAGTTATTAAATTTAGGTTGTAATTATACTATCATATAAAATGGAAAAAAAGTCACACTGGGTAACAGTTTCTGTTAGCAAGCAAGTACCAGAAGCACAGAAATAGCTAGAAGGTTATTCGTGTTAGAAGTTGCTGCTTCACAGCTACAGGCTGATAATGACATAAGAAACATACCTTCTAAGTCATCGATAGTCTTTTCGAGTTTGGCGACGGATCTTTCTGCAAACTCAGCACGTGTCTCAGCCTGTAAAAAATATCAACAGATAACTGTGGTTATAGAGAACAGACTGTTAACAAATAATCAATAATAGAAATATATAACAAACCAAACAACTTATTTGCAAAGCTTTAGCAGGCCACTTACCTCTTTGAGCTTCTCTGTGAGGACTCTAATCTCCTCCTCATATTTATCCTCCTTTTGTGAATACTGAAGAAAAAGGTAGAAAATGTTAAACATTCAGAAATTTCATTACATGAAATCTGTTATACTACCAAAAGTTTGTGTGTGTGTGTGAGTGTGTGAGTGTGAGTGAGTGAAAAAAAGTGTGCATGTGAAAAACCATCTCTCGCTGATTTTCATTTCACTTGAAATTTGTTGACACTCCCTGCCTTGCCAAGTGAGTCACGTGACACCCGCAGTAAACCTGGGTCACGCTGTTGCCAAAATGATACTCCACCCTCATGCAGGGTAATGTCAGTAATGCTCCATTACGCAGATCAACCAAACTTTCTCCCAAAGAAAACAACCTTCAGTGTGTTCACAAATTGCTGGGTCCTCTTTGCATAACATCTATTAATATTTCTACATGTACACCCTGAATTGATCTTGGTGTAGCTGTGTGTGTGTGTGTGTGTATGTGTGTTACACAGAGTGGCGACTCAACCAGACATGCAGGAGACAGCAGAGGGCTTAGAGACAGATAAAGCACAGGGAGATGCATATTTAAGGAGCAGATTTATAAAGATCAGAAGATCGGGCGGACTTGCCAGCTGGAACTGCGGTCAACCACTATTTATATTACTCTCCTTAATCCTGCTACATGTAAAAAGCACTTTGATAATTACACAGGGGACACATGGGGTTAGGATAAATATTAACCAGTTAGTTACACATCTTTTGCTTTCTATTTTACCCTCCTCACGGTAGGCCATAATACAAGGGGGCTGGCTGAATGTCACATGACTGCACTGACACACCAGGAACACTTTGGTGTATCATTAGACACGAAGGGAATCAGTAACATGTGCGCAGTACATTAATACACCAGGTATACCGAACAGTGCATGAATTTGTAGTGTTTAAAAGTGTGTTTCTGCCATTTGAGCGTAGTGCGTCTCTGCCTGCCAATGGCTCGAACAGACACGGAGTCTGAACTGGTCATGAACACATAGACCAGTGTGGTGTTCCTGGTAGGTTATCGATGTGCGGTGGTTCAAATCGTGGTTTGATCAATGGAACAATTCAGAAGCAGATTGACATTTCTCAATTTTCAGGGGCTCAGATTCCTAAATCAGGAGGGACTAATTACAGTAAAACTTAACTAATTAGAGTGTAACTTTAAAATAATGGTTAGCTACGAAGACCAGATGGGTTCCTGTTTTTTTTTTTGGGGGGGGGGGGGCTGGGCAGGGCAAATGTCCCCATATCCTCAGCTGCCTACCTTCTCAGCTTGGGCTTCCAGAGACTTCAAGTTGTTGGTGACATTTTTCAATTCCTCCTCAAGGTCACCAGATTTACTGTGCAACGGCGAGATGAGAAGGGAGGGGAAGAGAGTGGGGGGGGGGGGGTGGACAGGGCGAGTTAAGAAGGGAAAGGGGGGGGGGGGGAAGGGGGGGGGGGGGGAAGGGGGGGGGGGGGGGGGGGGGGAGAGAGCGAGTTCAGAAGGTAAGAGCGGGAGGGGTGAAGGTGGCTGAGGAGACCCCCCCCAACCTCAATGAGGTCGACACCCCGCATCCACGCACAGCGGCACCTCCTGAAAGAGGAGTACAGCTGGGGGGGCAATGAAGCAGCGGGACTCTGTTGCTAAATTTGAGTCGCCCTTCAACGTCCTGTTAAATAGACCGACGCTAAACACAGGCCCCTGACGTCAAGGCCTTGCCTTAGTGTCAAGGTGATCGGCTGGCTAGTTTTACAGCACAGCACGAATCTTCCTTCGGTCAATAAAATCCATTTTCAGAACAGACACTTGAGGAAATCAAAGCTAACCTCAAAAAATGTTATGTCTAAATCTAAATTTGATTCCTATTTAGGTGTTCTCATGAATAAAATATAGAAACTATAAATATAAAATATATAAAGTCAGGTGTTTATTGAACAGCGAGTTGAATTTCGCATTTTATTATATAAACTAAAAGATTAAAAATTATACTTAAGAGTTACACCTGGGGATCTCGATATACGCCTGATTTTATTGTAGGTCCTGGTGGGACATCTGCCTCCTTCACCAGAGCAGGGGGGTAGCAGAGATCACACAAAGCTAGAGCGAGGACGGGATGGGTCACGAGGAGAGCTTAGCAGCCCTCGACCGCGTGACAGGAAGAGGAAACAGGATACAGAACACGCCAGATGGGAAAGGCAGTGCTTAGCGACACAGTGAGAAGCGCCAAGCTGCCCCGGGGGGCGCAGTTGTACCTCTTCCTCGGTGGACATGAGGGATTTCAAATTCTGGTCCATTACTCTAAGTTCCTCCTCCAGCTGCCGGATTCGGCTGAGTTAGTCCAGCAAATGGGGGCACGGGAGGAGCCGGGGGTGCCGTGAGAGACGGGCATGTCCCGGACGGCCACATTCAGGCATGCACCACAAAACAGAGGGAGAGAATAAGCCCTGGCGGCCGGTTGTGGTTCACACCTCCCATCACAAAGCTGGCCACAGATCACAGAATATTAAAGCTGCTATCTGGACCTGCTTATATCTATGAAACACCAGCACATTAGACTGATGCAGGTGCGTAACACAGGGTTAAATGATACCAATGAAGTGATACCAAGGCCATTCAGCTGTAATGAAGCCGCTGCTTTTGGAGTATCGACGCCAACATTCATCATGCACCATAAAGGCTACACTCATATAATGACAGCAGCTCTAGGTTTAGTTGATTTAATACAAAATGAATTCACTTCTACATGTAAAGAAGCACAAGTTTATTGCTTGTTAAACTGCATTTGCAGTGACTAGATTGTAAATGATTAGATTGTAAATATTATATAAAACCATCAGACAAGGTCCTGAAGGGGATAACAAGGTTATGACATCCATCTTCCGCAACTGCTTGGCCTATTCAGGGTAATGGGGGTCCAGAGCCTATCCTGGTGGCTAGGGGCACAAGGCAGGGAACAACCAAGGATGGGATGCCAACCTCACACACCAGTCACACCTATGGGCTATTTGGTATCTCCAGTTAATCCCAGCATGTTCTTGCACTGGGGGGGAATCAGAGTACCCAGAGGAAACCCCACAACGACAGAGGGAGGGCATGCAAACTCCACACACATGGAGCCATGGGGGAAACTCGAACCCTAGTCCCAGAGGTATTCAGGCAAAGATGATAACTACTGTGCCACCATGCAGCTCCAAGCTAGTAACTCATGTGGCTAAATTAAGACTGTAGATCCTGCACTTTGACAAAATACATGTTAAAAAGTAGGACTTACGCCTCTGCCACCTCTGCACGCTCCTCTGAGCGCTCGAGATCGCCCTCCAGGATGACCAGCTTGCGAGCGACCTGCAACGATCAATGACAGCCACTTGATCACTTGACCACAGTATATCAGAGGGTCTGCAGAACGTGGCCAGGAGGCCGTGGTAGCTAACGATAGGTCTCAATCAGCTCAGTATTGATGCCCCCCTTCTCCTCCCCGTCAACGCCATCCGCAGATGGCGAGCCCCGCGCCTTTAACATGTACCATAAACCCAGGTCATGTGACCACACGATATGTCCGGTGTGTTCGCCGGAGTGGCATTCAAGGACACCTTCACCACAGCCACCCTCCATCTGAGACAGCAAGAACCCGGCTTGGTACATCACCGCCCCCCAGAGAGAAGGTGCCCTAGGCGGCTGCCTATGTTGCCTAGCGGGTTGACAAGCGCCGTTGACTATGAGGGGAGCTGCGACAGCCCTTAGTGGGATGTCAGTTCCTATTCCCCTTTAGATGCTCGTTTTTGCGCCAAACCCCAGGCGCCCCCGCAAACGCAGTCAGTTCCAGCACTGACAATCTGACTCTTGAACCTTCTGGTGTATCGGGGCAATTCTTGACAGGTCTGCACAGGTTCTGTGCGGCTGCTCCAGCTAGAGCGGGTTTGGGGGGGGGGGACCTCGGGGTAATTCAATTACTACGCCATGTTAACGAACTCCAGGTGCAACGTGAAGAGGCTAATAAGTGAGGAGAGACAGGAATGTTAATTCACAGCCAGAAGACCAGTGGGAAGCCTGGACATCGCAAAGGCGGCACAAAATACCACCAAACGCTGCTAAGTCCCAGTTCAGCATGGGCACACAAACAGCAGCCGTCCCCTCGTTCACCTCGTCGCCTACAAACCCCAAACTCGGCGTGACCATGTAGGTTTCCGCCACCATTCATTAACGCAAAGAGAAGTGAAAGAATCTGATCTTGAACGCCACGATCCCCCGGGATCTCCTATTACTGTGAAGAAGTCGGAGACAGTGACTGCACAAATGATTCAGCTGAGAGTTTGAGCCCAGTCCTCGAGAACCTCAAACAAGCAATCGAGAATGAATCAAACCAACAAGAACACCGGGTATATTTTTAGACCTGGGAGGGAACGGAAACATGGACTGTCTGGGGGTCCCTGAGGAAAAACCACCGATATGAGAAAAACCACCGATATGAGACCGCAGTCATGTGACCAAACTGGAAAAAGACCGGAAGTTCAGTCAGTACATCATCATCAAATTTGACCGATAGGTTACACAAAGCCAGATGTACTAACTGTTTTAGCAAAGTTATTACTGGACAGGAGACCACGCAACTCAATGCTACCGGCAGACATCCAGCACAAACTGCAGAAGTGCGGGACGTGGTTGACCCACCTCCTCATACTTGCGGTCGGCCTCCTCAGCGATGTGCTTGGCCTCCTTCAGCTGCATCTCCTGGAGCTCCATTTTCTCCTCATCCTTGGTTGCCCTGTTTTCTATGACCTTCATGCCTCTGGAGACGAGAACAGGAGAGAGGCCCTCAGAGGTCCATATAGGATGCCACAAGCCGACTCGGCTCGGCACGGCACAGGACTAACGGTGGAGCATCTAGCCCAGGGGTGGCCAATGTTATCCGCAAAGGGCAGGTGTGTATGAAGCTTTTTGGGATAACCTGTAGGTCAGCTGTTCAAACCCAGGTGTGAGGATTCTTCAGCCAATCAGTCCTCTAATTAGTAATCTAGCATATAATTACAAATAAATCATTGGCAAAGACTTCGGGAGTGGCGTATGCCTCAACGGGCTACGCTTCTGTGTCTATGATCGGAAGGTTGTTGGTTTGAGCCCGGCTTCGGCAGAATAGTCCAATGTCTGTGGGCCCGTCAGCAAGGCCCCTCACCCCCAGCTGCATTATCTGTATACTTGTTCTTCAGATACATTGACCTGTTATGTGAAAAATAAAAAAACTCCAGAAGGGCCCTGCAGAAGTACCCAAGAGTTAATTTGTATAACATGGAAGAAAAATCTGTAGATATTCATTTGCTGTAGATTAACATCAATCGAGAAACAGCACATAAATACAAAGGATGTCAGGCTTTTGTTACAGTCTGAAAGTGTCTAGCAATAGCTCGGGCACCCTGGTCCTCATTAAGGAGAGACACTGATGAGTGGGCGTGACTGTGGAGTCACCATGGCGACGGGGCTCCCTTACCGCTCGCTCTCGTCTGCGGCCTTCTCGGCCTCCTCGAGCTTCTGCAGCGCGGTGGCCAGCCTCTCCTGGGCGCGGTCCAGCTCCTCCTCTACCAGCTGGATACGCCGGTTCAGGGATGCCACCTCAGCCTCTGCCTGTGCGAAGAGAAACCGAGAGCGGTGGTCAACAGAGAAGCTTCCGGAACGTCGGGCAAAGTCCGCCCCTGCCCATATGAAGACGACATAAAGGTGGGACGTCTGTCAGAGTGAAAGCCATTAGGGGTGAGGCGGCAGGTGGAGTGTGGCTTGGTCGGGCAGGATCAGAAGGCCGCTGGTTCAAATTCCCTTCCTAGGAGAATGATTTAACCCCCAATTGTGACAGGGACTGTCTGACCCTGCTTCATGAACTGTACCACGCATTGGATAAAGGTGTCTGCTAAATATGGAAATTACAATATCAAAGACAACCATTGGTGTGTCTTACAGAATATCATGTTATATATGTCTAAAGAAAGGAACTATTTGTTTTAAAAACAAGAGCCTAACAATGTCAATCCCCTTTGAACGCAGGACCTGAACCCACCAGCTGTGACTTATTTACTAGTATTACTGGGTTGTCTATTTTAACTGAGATAATTAACTATTTAACCACTATCTGCCTACTCCATGTATGGATATTATTCATGTAAATGTTTTATCTGTAAAAATAAAATTGTTTTCCCAGAATATCAATCCCACAACATTTCATCTGTGCACCAGCTACCAGACGACTGGCAACCAATGAGCTGCACATCAAGGGTATTAGATGGAAATCATTTATTTATGCTGCTTAAAAATTAAATACAAACACTTGTTTAATGGACAGAGTATAGCTACTTATAATGCCAGCATGCACGATGGCATCCTTTTCAGATGCTATATCAACAAGAATTTCTGCGCGGGCAAAAAAGAAAAGGCCAAGGCCAGTATTCAACAGCAGCAGACGGTTCAAAAGCCACCGCACTGTGTCATTTATAATAAAACACACACACACAGTCAACTACAGGAGCCAAGTGCATACTTATGCTGTTAATCAGAAACTCAAACACCCCACTCTAAGGTAGCAGGAAGAGGGAATTGTTCATTTTCATGGGAGAGAGAGAGAGAGAGAGAGAGAGAGAGAGAGAGAGAGAGAGAGAGAGCGCAAAAGAAAGTGGAGACTTGTTTCCCAGGAAGGGTCCTGCATCTGCTTTATCGATACATTTGTTTGACCCCGGAAACCTTCCTCACGCTGCTTCCCGTCAATGTTAAGAAATGATTAACGTTTTTACGTGGCCAGCCAGGGAGTAGAGCCAGGACAAACCGGAATGCGGGGCAGGAGAATCGGGACATGGGGCCAAGTCTCTTACAGGCCTCAGCTTTGTCAAACGTTTTTTTTAAATACACTGCAAACAGCAAAGGGTTAACATAGACAAGTTCAAGTCTGAACACAATTTGCACATATATCATGCTTTTTCAAAACATCAGGTCACCTTTCAGCTTTTGAAATTTAATATCCGTTTGTTCCTGTCATCTTCATCATCATCATCATCATCATCATCATTATCATCCACTGGCAGAAAACATCGATCTCATATTCGGGCCCGTATGTACACGACAGGTTCATGATACCCACTGATCAACCACAGACAGCAATGACAGCCGAGAAGCTTCCAGAACATTTGCATCGGTTCACTAAATAAGCTGCAAAGGCAGCCATTCCGTGCTGCGCGGGCTGCGTGGCTGCAGGGTGCAGGGGAATGCATTGCTTAATTGCTTTGCTGGCCACCAGGCTGAAATTCGCAGCCAGAAGCCCAGAGCTCTCATTTTGGGGGCAGCCAGGTCATTCAGACAGATGGCTGTCACCTTTCAGAGCTTTTCCCTACACACACACGCACACACGTCTGAAAGAAATGTCCATCTCATGTTCACAATGTCACCACTTTTAAAAATGAAATTAAAAGCAGAATCCAGAGCCCATTAGGTTCGTCGGCATTTATACTTAATAACCAGCGACAAGGACAGTCCACCTTCAACTTGCAACTAGCTTGTCACAAAACCTGATCAAACACAAGCCAGGGACCTTCACAGCCCTTACAGAACTGTGCAAGCCTTAGAATAATTCAGCCTTACTTCGTTACTATCTCAATGACATTTAATCTAATTTAAACCAAAGAATAACTCAGTCGTTACACGATCACTATGTGCCAGTACCATAAGGCTATTAGTTAAAGGGGACCGCTCCTTGGTAACCAGTCGTTATGGGCAACACCCACCCACCATTTTGAACCCACTCGCATGCACGCTGTGTATGTGTGTGTATGCGGTATTTGTCTATATGCATGTATATATACAAATATACCGCATATCGCAAAAGGGTGCGTCTACTTCTCCGCACATTCTGAAGCACAAATGACTGGAAATCACCTCCCCTTCTTTAAATCATTCATGTAAAGCGGCAGGATACGGCCGTCTGCAGCAAAATTAAACTTTTACGCCTTGCTCCGTTTTAATTCTCATTTTAGGCAAAAAAGACCGATGTTTTTCATACGGATATTTCAACAGCGCCCAGACCGACATTGTTTTTGCGGATCAGTGTGGAAAAACCTCCGTATAACTAAATATTGGTTTCAAGCGTCCCCGCGGCGGTTCTCCGTGTGCTATAAAGATTACAGTCCCCATATACTCCGCATTAATAAACGATGCATCTTCATGTCAGTGCTTCTCACAGATGTTTTATGTTTATCTTGCACAATTATCATAGTATATGGAAAATCGAAACTTTGTGACATAGCTGAAACTGTGTAATATCTGAAAAAGACACATAGGTATTGGCTTATTACGCAGCTGGTACTTAGGTCCATCAGAAACTTAATTAGCACACTATTAAACATGACCACAGGCAGCAATTACATATATACCAGCAGTCAGTTCTGACGTTATTCCCCGTTTAAGCTGAAACGTTTCAAAGACCCTAGTATCGGTCCGATGCCCTGGTACACGGTGACTCTCCCCGCGGTCGCGGTCACCCTCACCCTCTCCCTGGCGTGTCTCTCCGCATCCACCTCCTTCTGCAACGTTTCGGCCCGGTCCTCTGCATCGTCTGCCTGCTGCTGCAACGACTGGATCTTTCTTTTTACCGCCTCAATCGACGTCGTCCCGGCCATCTTATCGCTGTCCTACTCCGTAGGACTGAACCCGTTCAAGGTGCGCGCTCTCTGGAGCTCCGGAGACGGCCTGTCTGCAGTATAATAAACTGCAATAACACTAATTATAACGATCTGAGTGTAAAAATAATAATAATGAAATAAGCAGCGATTTGTTATTTATTTTTTAGACTGCCTCTATGGATGTAGAGTTATCGGGACGCTGGTTTTCCAGTTGCCCTGTCCGCACTGCTTCCCCTGCGGGCCTGCGGCTGAACTACGGCTGCGATTCCAAGTTGAACTTGGCCGCATCCCCTGCCTACCCCGCAGCCCTCCATCTTCCCCCCCTCCGCCGGCATGATGTCACTGGGCGGAGGCTGGTCCAGTGTTAAAGGAATAGCGGGCGATCAAAGGCTTCCGCGAGCGTCAGACGCACCTCCAGTTACATTGTTAAAGTCATCCCTCTTAAGCACAAGATCAACACGTTCAACGACTATTTTTTTGTTTGCATATTTTTTTTCAGCTAAATGTAAATACTGCTGAATGCTCCACCCGGAAGCATCGCACGATAGTGTCTCAGTGTAATTAATACTTTACTCTAATAGCATCCCGTAGTAATGATACTATTTCCCTAGGTTAAACCGCGTGTGTAATCCAAGTTTATGATCTTGGAGATCAAACTTTAAATCAGATTGATTCTACCACTCGATATGTTGAACGGGGCCACGTTTTCACAATTTAATGCAACAAATATTACTTTAAGATGGGCTATGTGGAGAGGAAAAATATAGCCTTTAACCCAAACTATGGCAGATCTGGCTTATACAAATGCTAGTATATTGATCTTAGCCGAAACATTTTTGGTTTGGGGCAATCTGATGACTTCGTTATAATTAAGCATCCCATATCAGCGAAGGTCCACCCAAGACGGTATAGAGCAGAGCTATTCAAGGGCAGAGCACTGCTGATTTTCCAGCCTTCCTTTACCTGTGAGGCAGATGGGAAGACCCTGTGGCCTTTCAAAATCAGTAATTATAAAACTTACTACCTGGGAGAAGTGAAAACAAGGCCTGGATTTGGAACTGAGGGCCAGATTTAAAGAGCCCTGCTATAGAGGTACAGTATATACAGTATACCTGCAATAAGCTAAGATAAATTCAGTACTTCTCCATTATCCAGTTTTGCTTTCCCCATGCAGTCTTCCAAAGGACAAATTTCACCACCACATTCTTTAAAGCTATCTGTAATACAAATAGAACTAAAGGTCAAAGATCCAGAAGACAACCCAGAAAAATCAGTAGGACTTATCCATGTGTCATGTGCTAAGGTACCATTGTGAAATACATGAGACCTGGGCTTAAGTATGACAAGCTATATATATCCTTGCTAACTAACTCATGAATACGATGCCTGTATATTAACTGCAGATTAATAAGTGCGGGTTTTGTAGGCTTTGGAACTTAACTTCCTGTCAAATCATGTTTGGCATGACATGGGGACCAATAGGAAAGAGCCATACTCTGCTGCGATGGCCACCTACAGGATGCAAAAACCAATAGGAAAAAGTCGTAGCCTTCTGTGACAAGCTGAGGCACAAACAGATCATATCACTGTTATCGTAAGACAGCAGCGAGAGACATCTCATCTCTCCCAGTGGTTGTCCCGGGGGCATTTAATTTTTTGAAATAACATTGTTTCAATTTTTTTTTTTTTTTTGTCGTTTCATTTAATTCTGTTTGTTTCTTTCTTTTCACATAAAAAATACAGTGAAGGTTTGAAATGTGTTAAATTTCTGATACCAGATATGAATAAAATATGGGGACAAATTAGCAATTAAAATGGAAGGTGTCTGTGGTATATGTGTCTTTGGATGCCCTTGTTTTCTTGTGCATAGTGTCTGACTTTGGGGAAAGAGTTAATCGCAATTCATAACATTGTTTTCTAAAGGAAATCAATGAGGGTTGTGGGAAATAGGAATTTCTTTGTGCAGTCTCTTCAGTGAAGTCATCGACTATCATGGTCGCTTGGCAACGCTTTGCAACGCTTAAAAAGTTACTTGTATAAGTGAGCATTTTAAAGATTGTGTTTGACATTTAAAGGTGGTGTTTAACGATTATTAGCCAAAGAGAATAGATGCTTTACTCATGTACTTTCCAAGTGTGTGAAATTTATTTCCCTTAACAAACCAGGAGAGCGTCAGTCGTTGTGAAACAGTGAGCAGCGTTTGGAAAGTATGACTTCACACCACTGTAAACAAAAAAACCCTTTAAATTCTTGTCCTTCTTTGGTAACGTAATTGGAATTAATTTTCCGAGGGGTTCCCCAATTGCCCTGCAACAATGACCCAGTGAAGTGATGAAATTGTTTTAACTGATATCTAATGATGAGTCAAAAAATGTTGATTGTTTTGTGCTTGGTCTATCAGAATGACAGGATTGTTTAAATATAAGATGTACTGTCTGTTTTACTAATATCCCGGAGGTTCTGTAATATATCTGTCTTCTCTTGCTGCAATGGTAAAGGTATTAAGGTATGTTAAGAGAATGTCAGATTCACTTTCTGCCAGAGTGCAGCGCTGACCCATATAATATCTCTGGCCTGAAAAGTTATTTAAACACAAGAGCATTTGCAATCACACCAAACAAAATTTCTTGGTCAAACCATCCTCTGCTTAGTAGAGCTAAACCATAGAGGCCCTTAAAAATATGTATAAAGAGGATCCTACAACCAACAAGGTGATAAGATAAGATAGAAAGGGGGAGGCCTCAGGAATTAAAGGAATGTACAGGATGTGGAACCATGTTCATTTCATCCGCATGGCAGACAGGGGTGGAATATTTCTGAACACCAGCTACGAGAGCATTCACCAGAACATCGACGAGGGTTTGTGTTCATGGTATTGGGGTAGAGCCTTCATCAAAGGGTGTTTGGAGGGCCGGGATTGTATTTACTGGATAAACTGGAAATGATTAAGAGAAGGGCCACCATGCGTTTCAGATGCTGTAGCACTGCATTTTGAGGGCCACTGTAAATGTAGTATGATCAAGCAGGATTATTCTGGTGGTGGAACTGCTACAGCTTTGGTGACCCCACAAGTCTGTTCAGTATAAAGCTACCAACCAAACAACACACCTACATAACTTTGAGAGATGAGCCCAGTGTTTGTGGATGATGATTATGGATATTCTATGAGGGAACTAAAGTCAGGACAGTTTTTTCATGGGATGCATTTTTACCAAAAGAGCATATTATGGGCGAATCTGGATGCGTCTGTTAGCATTTTCTTTGCCACATCCAGAGATCTAAACTTGACAGATGTTATCAGATTACTGCTGGTGCTTGTGAGGCTGAGCAATGGCAGAGGCTCTGGGGCCTGGAGATGCAGGGATCGCTCTCTGAAGGCATCAGGCCTGCTATTCTTCCTCTTTTCATCAGTAATTGCCAGCTCTGCTGTTTGCCATTTAGCTCCCTCTGGTCCCAGTTGTGTTTTTTCTGTCCACGAAGAGCACAGCTGTCACTGCCAGCCATACATGGTCTATAAGGACCATTATTATATTATTCTTGTTACCAAGGCTACGGTTCCACTATCACTAACACTTTTTTTTGGGGGGGGGGGGGGGGGGTGTCACTGAACAGGGGGGTACAGTATCTGCATCTGGGTATCTGTTTTAAGTACCTGCTTATTTTCAACTTGGTGTAAAAGCCACCATCAAAGCCACCCTCTCTCACCAGTAACCCAGTTCATTGTAAACTGGTTATGTACTGATTTTACCTGTTAATATATAATTATAGATTAGGTCCCTTTGTGAGATTAGGGGAGGCCAGTCTTATCCGCAAAGGGCTGGTGTGTATGCAGGTTTTTGGGATAACCTTTAGGGCAGCTGTTCAAACCCAGCCAATCAGTCCTCTGATTAGTATTCTAATTAGTTGATTAGTTGCAGCAAAAACCCACATATACAGAGGCCCTTTCTGGATAAGACTGGCCACCACTATTGGGTCAGATGAGACATTTATATTGAAGCTGAAGCGCTGACTATTCCAGGTACTCTCACTGGGACTTTAGACATGACTTCTTCCTGTATAGCGAAGCTGAAGCGCTGACTATTCCAGGTACTCTCACTGGGACTTTAGACATTACTTCTTCCTGTATAGTGAAGCTGAAGCGCTGACTATTCCAGGTACTCTCACTGGGACTTTAGACATTACTACTTCCTGCCTTGCTTGTGTGTTGACTTGTACAGCATAACATTTTTTTTTCTTTGCCTATAGTTTCTTATGAATCACTGTGTATCACTAATTTTAGACCCATTGCTTAGTCTATAAGATGTATAATATTTGAGCCGTGTATATATATATTTTTTACAAGATTAAAGCACATGAGAACCTTAGTGTGCCTGAGTAAGCAATATTCTATGGGGTTGTGGTGCTGGACGTACTAAAGTTTTGAGGTTTGACAATCTGTGATCAGAATAAATATGACACAAATAGTCACTGTGGATTAAAGTAGGCCATGTGTACAGAGCAGGAAACAAAATCCAATGAGCAACTACAAATAAAAAAAAATCTACAACTTATTTACCTTCATTAAAAGGAGTGGAAGCTCAGAGGTGCTGACAAGGTTTATGATGTGTTTACAAAATGTGATAGCGGTGGACTTTAGCACTTACCACACCCCAGCTGTCGTCGACTATCCTTGCCCCTAGCTGGTTTTGCAGTAAGTGCAGTAAGTGAGTGGAGGACTGAGGGGGGGCTGGTTGCATTTAACAAACAGGTGCTGGTTGCGGACACCTATGCAGTGCCAACTACAGCCACGAGGGGGCGAGAGAACATTTTCAGATCGGAGGTTACCGTTCTAGATCCGTTTTACAGCGTGCATTTTAGACATATTGGGGCAGTCAGAAAAGTTCAGTCATAATACAAAATGTAATGAATTAAATGAAACGATTGCCTTTAATAAAATATATCCTATAACATTATAAGAGATGTTTAAAATATTTCCCCTCTGTACTGATGCATTTAATTTAAAGCAGTTTGCTTTGAGAGTTATGTAACAAGCTTGTACAAAATCCCATATGGCTTCAGGGCCACTAATGCCCCACAGAATTGTTTTAGACGTATAGGAAGGTCAGGTGAACTATCTAGTGTGTCCACATCTTCTGGTTTTAAAGCTCAAATACAGACAGCACATATACAGGCTGTGGCCAAATTCAGGGGCTACAACCCCAAAATGCTGCATTTGAAGATTGAGATGACCAGATGAGGGCTTTCCATTTGACCTTCGTAAGATGTGGATGTCTGAATCCAGGGGCTGCGTCCTTCTCAGGCTGCATTCAAAAACTGAATACATCACAGCAATGCAGCAAGGCTGTCACGTTTTGAAGGCTCCGTCAAATGCGGTCTAAGAACGCATCCTACTTTTGCAGCGTTGCGAAGAATCCAACTGGTGGATCCTTCACAGCCCAACATGTCCCACAACTGCGTGGACCTTCGAAGGACGTAACCTACAATGCTACGTAGACCGTGTCCTTCGAAGGACGTAACCTACAATGCTACGTAGACCGTGTCCTTCGAAGGACGTAACCTACAATGCTACGTAGACCG
>JAODKE010000125.1:982872-998390 GCA_026779605.1 Mormyrus hasselquistii
CTCGGGCACGAAATCACCTCCTAATTTTTTTAATTGTATACAGAGATACAGAAAAAAAATATCTATTTTATATAACACCCCCCCCCCCCCCCCCCGTGTGCCCCATGCATTACCTTCTTAAGGATGATATCGATGTAGCCGGCTATCAGTTGTGCGATCTGCTCCCCTTCAGTCGTCTGGACAGAGTAGTATCCATCTTGGTAATCTCCAAAGTCCTAGGAGAGCATGAACATGTGCCTTTTATACTGACATAAGCACAGCATGGATCTTAGAGGCTTCACATACCAGGTACTCGCTTAACGGATTAGCTTATCTGGGGGCCCGATACTGACATCAGCACAGACGCTCAGGTGATGCAGATTTAACAGACCTGCCCTGAAGTTGCCGGGGCCCTAAGCTATAGCCCAGGACAGTCTACACATCAATCCGCCCCAGACCTTACGTGAGAACAGACATGCCCTGGTCGGGGTCTGTGGCAAATTTACTCACTGTCATGTTGAGGCCTGTTCCTCATAACATGTGACGCTCTATTTAAAGCTCTAATTTTCCCACAGGGCATGAATCACTGTCACTCTGTCAATATGTTCGGAATACCACACATCAGGCTCATTAGGCCAGATGAACTCATTCTGCACAGACTCATTATGCAGTATTGACTCATTACTCTGCATCATGCTGTATGGACTTGTGACTCTGCAGGGACTCGTTACTCGGATGTACAGAATCAGGGAAATTAAATGAATGTGATCAAACGTCACTCCTCTGTGCAAGAGAGACTTGGGAATGGGAGGAAAAAGGCGTCATGACACTAATCAAGTGCGCGTCAGCCCCCAGTTTACTGTATTACGTTACAAGGGCTGGGGACAAATAACATAACAGAACACAGGTGGGCACCGGCGCGTCAACCTACCAGGGTGAAGCTCTTAGGCGAGGCAGCCCAACGCTTGATGTTGGTCAGGCTCCACTCCTGGATCACTTCCTTGGTCTTCTCATCCACCCGCATCACGCTCTCCTTGGTGATGCCCAGCAGGCGGGGAACCAGTTTGTTCTTGCCTTTCATCTTCTCCTGCGGGGGGGGGCGGAGCAAAGGGGGTTGGATTAAATGACAAGAAAACGAGGTAGAGGGAATAAAATGATGACGGGCAGCTGTGGGATGGCTTCACAGGCTGCAACTGACACTCAACACGTCCCTGCAATGTTACACACATCTCACTAGAACAATAAACTATGGGCAACATGGTGGATCAGGGTTGTGGGTTCGAGTCCTGTCCCCTGCTCTGTGCGTTTAGAAAACATGCGGTTTAGGTGTAGCCTGCAATGAGCTGGGATCTCACCCTGGGTGGGGCAGGCGTTTGTCAAACGCTCTAATAGACCAGCGGTGGCCAAGTTAATTTAAGTGTTATGTCCTGCATGGAACAATGAGTGAATGCAGTATCACTGAAAGCATTACCTTCACTAGAAAGAATGACACTCCGTATGTTTTGAGGGACCTGGCAAGCTTAACATAGCTAACTTTGGCTTCAATTTCTGTCATGTTTTGGCAGCTTTTGTGGGCCTGGGAAAAGAGGAGATACACAGACACACAATCCAAATTGAAATGTTTGCATTGCAGAAGCATTAAAAGTACAGAGAACAGCTTGTTTCACTTTCGCAGACTAGAGCAAACAAGATGATACACAATTTGCTTTCCTCTGTAAGACTTCAGTCAAAAACCTCACACTCACCTGAAAGATCTTTTTCTCTCCTTTGTTCTTGACATACTCTTTCGGGAGAAACTCTTTCAAACTATTAAAGAATAATAGATGAATGAGTAAGCACCCATGTAACTTGAGGATGGCCCCTTCTATGAAATCTGGTTTTAACATAGTGACAAAGTCTTTTTCAAGTTCACTACTTGGTAGGAAGCATATATTTTTTTTCTTGATACAATGTTACAAAAGCTGCAGGAACATTCTCTCGAATTGAAACATCAAAGTTTCAAAAATTATTATCAGTATCTTGAACTGCAGCAGTATCTAGATCTTACGTCTGCTTCATCAGAAACACACCAATTGCACTTTAAAACAATATAACTGGAACATTCCTAATCATCCTATTTAAATCCATCCAGTTATGGTGATGTTATTAAACATATAAATAAATACAATACAAAGGCCTTTGGTTACAATTTATGTGCGACTTGAATCGAGGAACCGCACACATTGGGGAAGCCCTCTACTTTTTGACCAGTCACTCCACACACATTAACATGGCAAAGACTCCTGGAGAGTCCTTGGGGTGAGGACCATGTACTCCATGCAGAAAGCATGAATGAAAGTGGTCGTCTCTTTATTGACATGAGAGGGAATGCTGAGGAAGGTGATCCGCCACTCACTCTAAGAATCCGGGTTTGTGTTTGGACTCATTGTGATCACCGAACTGGATCTGGCACTGGTATCCAGCAAACTCGCAGGCCTTATCAAAGGAAACTGGATGGGAGCCATTCAGGATGTCGTCTCGGGCCTAGATAGGAAGCACGGGGCGGGGTCAAACGAATGAAACAAAACATTCACAGTCACGGCATGGATTCTCTACATGGGCCATTTGCAAATGGAGCATCAACAGTAATATATATGGAAAGTCGTAGAGTAAAACTTTGGCAGATTTGACTTGACTATCTTACATTCAGAGTAGAGAAATATTTGTTTAGACAGGAGCAAAACCTTGAGAAAGAAACTATAATCTCTTCCAAGAACAACCCACAAGAGTAATGAATGACAAAGCATCTGAACCATTCCTCCACTTCAGCTAACCGTACTGGGATGAGGTTGGGGGCCATGGTATATCTATTCTGAACGCTGCTTCAGCCTTGTCATCTTGATACCAAGATCATGCTGATGGCTCCGCAGGAAAGAGTCCGGGTTTCGGATTGGGAGGTGCAAGGCTTTCCTGAACATCAGTACCTGCACGTAAAGCAAGTTGAGCTGGACGGGATCCCTGGAGTCCACGTTCTGGTCGGAGTAGAAGAACTTCCTCCTGAGGAGAAGCATCTCTGTTTCCTCCACACCTTGCTCCCTGAGTGTCCGTCCGTGGTCGAGCCAGTTCACTGTGAGTTGGAAGAGGAGTTACCCCTCAACGCCACTGGGGGCGACCAGCCTCTTAGTCATCATTTTAATCACAATTGCTAGAGACAAGAAGCTTTAAGGAAGCATATCATTTAAGCACCCAGGCTGAAAAAGGAATCTAACTGGGATGGTAACAAAACTACAGAGGCATCAACATCAAGATGGCAACCACTAACTGGGCGTCAAGCCACCCAACTGCAACTCCTTTTGGGTCCTCCGCCCACCGTTAAAAGGGTGAGGAGAGGTGAGGGAAGAGGGAAAAGAACCACTAGCCATGTTTGTTTCTCTTTCTTTGCCCAGAATCCCCTTGACGACGGCTGCCCACACAAGGAATGCTGTCTTGGACAGTCCTGCCTGAGTCTGACCTCAGAGACACCAGGGCCCTGAAAGGACCTCAAGTTTGGTTCCAAGTCTGCCTTGGCCTGACCTCACAGACATGTCAAGAAAAGAACCTGAAGCAACCTTGTGCCAAGTTCCAACACTGCCTCAGCTTGACCTCCAGAGAAGCCAAGATGCTGAAGGGACCCCGCACTGAGGTCCTCCTTGCATTTAGGTTTTTATTCTATTATTTGTTGAGCACTTGAGCCTATTTCCCCCTGCCTCTGACAAGTCCATTGACACACCACGCTGGGTATGCACTCAGGCTGAATGTTTTTTATATTAACTTATTTAGCAGACACTTTCTTCTAAAGTGACTTATAAGTGAGAAAAAGTTCTGGGTCAGAGCACAGGGTCAAGTCAACATCCAGTTCCCCTGGATCAACTTGGGTTAAGGTCTTGCTCAAACACCCAACAGTGACATATGATTATCGCGTCAGCCACATGATCTGAACGGATGACTTTGACGAATGACTCTCCCACACATCTACCGGCTGCTTCTGGAATCTCCATGCACTTACATTCGTCATCTGTGTGCAGCTTCTGCTTAAGCTTTTCCATCTTCTTGTCATCTCGTAAGAGCGTCTTGTCCTTCTTCAGCGTGCCCGTGGTCTCCTCTTTCTTCTCCTCCCCGATGTCACGCACCAGCGAGTACTCATCATAGTTTGTGATACCTGTGATGGGGAGGCACACATGGCCATGGGAGAAAGTGCTCAGAGATGCGATTTGGGAATTAGTGGCCAAGGACATATATGACTACAGAAAACCAATACTTTTGGGGCTGGGGCAACTCTTAAGTCAAACTCAGAGTAACAGCCACAATAAGAAAATAGCCAACAGCACTCAATGTCTTCCTGTGTCATTCAACCACAGTGAAGAATTAGCCATCCCTAATCCCACCAGAAGACATGACACCCACCTATCCTGGCACAGATTGTCATAAGCATGTCGCTGACGATTTTGGAGTCGTCCACCATGACAGTCTTGACGGTCCCGTCAAGCATGCGGATTTTCAGGGGCCGCTGTTTCTTCTTGTATTCCAGGGTGTCCTAAGAGCAGCAAAAGTATAGACATGTGGTCAGGTGACCAGGCAGACACAGCAGGTGGTTCTCTCGCCATGTATGCCTGTGCTGATTACAATTAGTTCATTTGACAAATGCATGTGGCCAAATTTATGCACGGTTTATCAGTTTAACAACACGAGGCCAAACTTATGAAGCTTGAGGTTATTAAATGCAAATTATTTTATTTCAGCATATTTGCATGATGTGCAAAGACACCAGGATAATTTTCCTCCTGATAGAAGGACTATATTTCAAACTTGGTGAAAAGATGATAGCTGGAAAGGTTCCCGCTGGCTAATGTCGTTCCCAATCGTGGGCGGTGGTAAACAGAGCCGCCCCCGCCACAGGGGACACATTCCGGGACGCGCCCAGCGACGCGCTTGGGCCTGACTCACCCCGTTCCTCAGCATGTAATAGTCGAGGGCTTTCCCGGCCTCCAGCCAGATGCCCTTCTTTGGGTCTTCATCCGACAGGAACAGGCCGTAGTCGTTGGCTATGACATAGTAGACAGGTCAGATGACAGATGAGGGATTCTTGCTGTTTGTTTTTTGTTTTCCAAATCACCTGACATATTAAGATCTGGCATCATGGACCATTTTGGGGGAGAAGCACGTCTACAGTGCATGTTCCTCATGTAACATATGAAGAATTAACAAGCTGAAATTCCTCAGATTCCTTGTGGGATGTGTTACCTTATCTAAGAATCACATCCCATTGTCATTGTTTTATGGGGGAGAGAGTGGGGAGGGAAACAGGGGGTGATAAATGGAAGCAGGTTCTTCCTAGTTACAAGAACCCAGCTTCTTAAGATGCTGATCATTCCACATTCCCTGTTGACGTTGGCCAGTGACGGACTCTCCAAGTGGAAAATTACTCGCGGGTTAGCGCAAGTACGGAAAGGAGCCTGCCGTTGCGAGGGGAGCCAACGGAGTTACGTAACGGAGAATGCTCGGCTCATCGCGCTACAAATACCGAGCCATCAAGAAGTAAAAGCCTATGGGTCGGTTCGCTCTTCACCATTACTTCCAAACTGGGGTGTATATAGGGGCGGGGCCACAGGGGCACTGGATCCAGCTGAAAGCTGACTGGCCCCTGAAATGCCCCGTCTTGTCACTCACTGATTCAAATCACATCATAATGATAACTTTGCACCCTCTATATGAATTATGACCCAGCGTATGCCCAAAACTCAACTCAACTAGAATCAACCCTGCTTCCAAAGACTCAAACTATTCTCTAACTGGTAAACATAAATGGTGACAGGAGGTGCTGAGGACAGTGGATATTACCCAATAGTGATTCAAATCCTGATGGAAAGTCATAATGTGCAGAAATCTGATTTCACCTCACCCTATGACAAGCAGCGTGATCTCAGAACATCCTCCTCAGTATCAGAACATCATCGAGTGGGTGTGGAATTGTGCAACTGCTGGCATTGAGAATTTTTAGAGGGAAACATAAGCCCGGCATTAACGCGACCCGGGTCTGGCGGTCACGTGTGCCGTTCTGATTCCTGCACGCAGACGCCTTGTACTCACGCTGGCCACACTGCGCCTCCGGTACCCTCTCTCGGATGATGCGGCACGCATCATACACCATGGTGGAAGGCTCGAACTGCATGGTCTTCACCACAGTCCCCACGCCGATCTTCAACGACAGCGCCACCATGTCTGCTTCTGGCTCTCAGCTCGCTCACTGAACCTGGATCAAGGGCAGAGAGGTGGGGAGGGTCACAGATATTCTCGGTTCCACTGACGGGAATCAAACACAAGCTCCTGGATGTAGTGTCTCTCCTCATTAGAAGTTCTGGCTCCAGCTCGTCTTTCATGCCAATTCCCCACTACAAACCCCTGTTCATCATTAACTTCTTTGCCTGCGATTCCACAGTAAACATCAAACTCTTCACCAAAAACCTGTCCTTAACATCTTTACATAATTACCTATCGTGCTTCAGTTCAGGTTACACACAGCTGATATCCACACAACTTGTGGTGCCCGGAGGAGCTGCACAACCACAGGGGCCACGAGATTTGATTCTCAACTCTAATGCTGTTTGCATAAGTGCAGTTCCTTAGTTCTTCTTCCCTTCTGCTGAATCTACGCTTCATTTCTGGTTAAATAGAAACACCCAAGCACCCAAAAACTGCTGGTTGATGGAAGTGATTCCCCTCCCAGAATTTCTTGCTGCTTAAGCTAATAGCTTCCACTTGCAGGCTTGTGTAATAAACTGAGGTTTGATTGGGGCACAATTATAGTAGAAAATAAGGAACAGCATCTGGGAAAAGATGTTTTTATGAAGAAGGGGAAAAAAAGTCAGTGTCAGGTCTAGATACAATGTGGAAGAAGGCTACCATTTTCCGAAAGTATCTGACGTTTCCAAAATAAGGGGGTTTCTCAACATAATGGGCGTGTGAGATAAACTTCATTACAAAATAATGACAAAAATAACTGCAACAACGAAAGCATTGTGATGTTTTTAATTTGAACTGCATGGGTATAGAAGTTTCTGGAGTTTTCCAGCCTTCTTTAAGAAGGGACAGCCAATCAACGTTGTACAGGGGTGTTTGCCAGTGAACCGCGAACAAAACGCATTCTAAAACAGCGAGTGTTCCCTTGTCATTCAAGTGCACGCGTCCACATGTGCATCGCTGCATGTGCGAGATCATGCACGTTTGCCCGAAGTAGGGTTGCCTCAACACATTTGATGTAGTTTTAGGTTTATGATGGAATAATACAGATTTGCTGTAAGATTTCTTGCATGAGCCAGATGGGCAAACAGGGGCCATTACAACCTCATGTGAACTCAGAGCCACAAGGACAAAAGCTGCAGGGCCACCGTCACAGCACTGAGCACACCCTCGCTGCCTGCTGGAGGATGTTGCCCAACACCAGTTTGGCAAACTGTCTGTTCAGACTCTCAAATCATCCTCGGAGGCGTCCACCCCTGGGCTCTTTTGGCAAGCAGCGCATATTAAATCAACTCTCCGTAATAGTTCATTTAAGGAAAACATTATCAGAATGACCAAAAAAAAAAAAAAAAAAACCAAAATAAAAATGCATATGCATAAGGCAGGTGCATACATCACATGGCTTTTCCAGAACACATGAAGACATCCTTGGAAAAGCAGGAGCTGTTTGGCTTTTAGAAATATAGAAAAATGAGCTTAGAGGTAACGCTGAGCAGCATGGAAGTCACCCCTACCCCCATCCCTGGCTTCTAACTCCTCCAGTTGGAGCCAATTATTTATAACAGTAGGGATTCAGTCGGGCGGGTGCAGGGCGGCCCCTCAGGTCCTGTACAGCAGCGATCCAGGGTCGCCAGGCATGCAGCGGGAGCATAGATTCCATCCAGGGGGAAAGCCACACCCTGCCGTTAAAACGCTGACCGAACCCGCAGCCAAAGGCAAACGAAGCAGAACCTTCGCACGGCATTTCAGAACCGCTCCAAGTTGCACTTTCGATATCTCAGACCAGCGGCAGCATATCGCATTTAGAATTTCAGTATCATTTAAATTCACCAAAACGCAGATATTTAATAGCAGGCATGTCAACAACAGCTTGGCCAAAACATATAAATAAATAAAAGATGTCAATTAAAAAAAAAAACATACAAATAAACAAAGTACTTCTTTATATAAAAGGCAGCTATTGCTGTTTTCTGGGATCCAGGTACCGTCTGCAGAAGCTCCTCGGTAACCCAGGGTACTGCAGAGGGATTTTACACAGCTATTTGGCACGGTCTTCAGTTCGGGGGGTGGGGGCTCAACGGCACCCCAGAGGTCAAATCCATGGCTCTATATTTAGGGAGCTGGGAAGGGGGGGGAGCTTTTCTGGCAAATTTACGACATGTCACGTTCGCCACTGGAATGGTGTCCTTCTGAATCGCTGCCAAAGAGAATGTATAGGAACTTTTAAAACAAGTTTCCAGCGAACTTGCTAGAAAGCAATTCCCCGTTTATAACACAGAGGCACTTCTGGTAGACTTGGTTACAAAATAACTGCATCCCACTTAAACAAGCCGTCTTTGTTATGTTTCCCTGAAACGTTTTAGTTTAAATAAAAGGGGGAAAAAAAGACGCCCCACTCTCTCCGCTACCAACAGCCCAGCACAGCCCAGTAGCTGCGTCCCTGTTGCTAGCATGGGCTATTCCATGCGAAATGCACAGCTGACAGAGTCCCTACTGTAAGAAGGCAGGATGGGAGCCGGGATGCAGAACGCGGAAATAACTAACACAGGCACGGATGTGAGCGGGCAAGTCAGCAGCTCAGGCTGCCAGTAGTGTGCTAGCAGCAAGGCTCAGGTGGGAGTTTTTCATTTTTATTTTTTGGGGTGGGTTTGCCTCTCTCTCCCCCCCCACCCCAAATGTAATGACTGCTTGTGGCCAACAGGGGTCCCAAGCAAACACCCCCGGTATTCAGAAAACAGGCCGAAAAAAAACATCCCAAAAAGACAGGAACGCCGTCAAGCCTCCCCCCCCACCCCAAAGCAGTTTCCAAAAGGGATTTTGGGCATTTGACACACATCCCAGCCAGAGTCCTCAAGTTTTACTGTGACACTTAACAGGTGCAGGTGGAGGAGGAGCCATGGAAAGCCAGTGAGAAAGGTCTACTGGCGTCTCTGCAACAGGAGAGTCTGAAAGTTTTGCGGAAAACTGAATTCATGCCGAAAATATTTATGATCGTGCTGTACTGCTCCTCATCCACTTTACTTACAAGAGTTCGAAATGCACACCTACTACCAAAACTTCAGTGGTATAAAAGGAAAATTTAAATTCTCCCCCATCCTCACCACCCAATGACTAGTTCAAAATACTTCAAATGATTGTCAAAACAGTTACAAACTGCCAGAGAGTTTAAGTGGAAACTTACTGTTCATCAACTGTCAGTGAATAAACAAATGACTAGGCTGATTCAGTAAACAAAAAGAAAAAATAAAATGACCGTACATGGGTTGGGAGTCCACTCCCCCTCACTGGCATCTTCTGTCCTTCTTGTCCCTTCAGTGACCAATGTCCTTCTTTAAACTGATGTCCACTAAATAAATAAGGAGGCTTTTATCCCATGTACCTAAAGCGACGTATATTTTTGAGAAAGCAGAATCAATTGAGGTTAAGGGTCATGCTCAGCAAAATCACTCTGCTGACCACGGGATGTGAACCAGCGACCTTCTGATCACAGTCGCAGCACCCGAACCCACTGAGCCGCACAACTACAAACAGCCCAACAAAGATTGTTTCGCATGAAACAGTTTGTGTACGCGATCTTTGTTTGCCTGCCTCCTCTGGGATACTATTGGCTCTCGTTTCTATTGGACAATAACCATCCGGGTGGGACCCTCTTGTTTACAGGTCACACCTGGGCTATAAATAGCCTGAACTCTGCTCTCACATGAGGCCAGGAAAGGATTGACTTCTGGGTTACACATCCCAGCCCTACACACCCACACACACACACACACACAATGTGACTGTCCCCCCGATGACTCTGGCCTCTGTGCAGCTCAGGAGGTCAGGACTCGGGTTCCATAGCGAAACATTTCAGTTTTCTTTTAATCGAATCTTAAGTCTGTAGCTTCCCGGCACGGATCAAGTTGAATATTTAAGCAGGACGCAGAGATGGTATAATCAGAAGACGTCAGAGCTGGGATAACAATAGTTCAGGAGTATGTCAAGAGCAAATAAAACCTACTTTCAGCCAATTAAAAGCACAAATTGAAACAATGGAGCTTTTAAAATGAAAATGAAAAATGAAAACAAGGATGGAAGTAATAGAAATTCCTTTGGAAATCTAAGAAGCAGACCTTCGCTATTAAGTCATGCATGGAATTATTGTTCGAATTGCCTTGAGTGGCAAACTTTGCACAGTAACAGCTCCGGGTGAAAAGTGTGTTCAGTTTGTACCGCACTTGTGTCATCAGCTGCGTGAATCGGTCTAGTTGTTTTAAAGTCTGTGTAAAGACTGCGGTCTACGATCCTGGTTAAGGAGACGACGAGTCTGACAGGGCCTGACAAAAAGCCGAAACAAATCTGCAATCCGCTAACACTGCAGAGGGAGTGTTTACATTAGACGAGCTGCTATCCCAACAGCGCGGGCATCGCTGGGGCGGAGTGGGTGCTGGTTGGAGACACCACAGATGACAGGGTTCGAGAAACATCAAAAGCTTCTAACCAGGTCAGTCACCAGGTCAATAGTTTTCACTAGTATGAAACGCTGCTGCCTATTAAACAATTAAAATTAAGTCAGTAACAACAGTTAAGAAGTCTGCCAGCAGCGATGGAGGGGAGGGTGGGGGTCCATTTAGGACAATAACCCCCCAGCTCACCGTCTAGCGACCTCACAAAGGCTTACTGAAGCCCCTCCCTTGTGAGCACGGTGACACGCCCAGTCACATCATTCAGAGACTTGTGTAAACAAGCCGTGACAGCTTAAATCTTCTTACGATGTCGGGTGTGTGTGTGTGTGTGTGTGTGTGTGTGTGTGGAAGGAAATGTTCATTTGCTGTGTAATTTAACGCTGAATTTCATTTGCAAGTACATGAAAAAACAAAATTAATGAAAAGACGACTCCTCAGACCATGCCCTCTCTGCAAATAAGGAACTTTTAAAAGAACCAAAAAACTAGAAGAACTCTAGGTGAATTTAGTTCCACGGCCGCAAGACTTCAAGACTGAGAGTAGCAATAAGAGTTCTGGCATCTCTACCGAGAGGGTGCTTGAACTAACCTATTTTTTGCTTTTTAGTCATCTACTGATGCTGCTGATAATGTCTATAAACCCGTGGCCCGTCTTTGCTCTTTACATATGAATACTGGGTTTCAAAATAAACAAACCTTCTACAGTGGCGAGACGTCCACGCCTGCAGCTGAACTGCGCACAGTGTGAACGATTAGCTGCAGTGACGGGCTGGTGAGAGCCGGCCATCGCTACAAGATGCCAGCCCCCGTTCCAAAAAAAAAATAAACAGCCAATTGCCAATCACCGATACTCTGATTCCTCACATTCTCTGTTAAGAACAGGTTAAGAAACTCCAGATGTGACAGAACCAAGTTTTTCCATCATCGATTAGTGCTTGGTGAGATGAGCGAAAGGCACACATCCAATGAATAACACAACCAACCCCCCCTGGCATGTGAACTAAGGATTTTGTAGTTTGGGACTCTAGCGCCAACTCAGCTGCAACGGCAGTATTGTTAATATTTCCAATGCAATATTTCGGAATTCAAGGTTTACGAAAAGGTTTGAGAAGAGGTCACATGTCAGAGAGGTCGAGGCTGCCACCGGTTAATCGCTTCGAAGACCAACTGCTCAGATGCCCCCCCACCACCACACCTAGTCAGAAGCTTCTGGACGCCTCATGACACGCATGTTCGGGCGTGAGAGAACTACCTGGTGGAATCTCTTCTGGATGGGAGACGGCCTCCCGCTTCAGTGTCACCTTCTGGGGATCTCCGTAACCCAGCTCCTGGGGGAGAAACAGAAAGGAGACGAAGGGAAGGGGAAAAAAAGAGAGAGGGGTTAACATCAGGAGGTTCAGGGGATAGAGATGAACAGGAGTTCATCAGTTAAAAGCCTTGCTGCATCACAGAAATATAGATTTTAACCAAAAAATATATATATATTTTCAATTTGCACGCGAAATACCTCCCAGTGCTTCTGAAATCCACACCTTCTAGTTACACAGTATATATGTTCTTTGACCATTACGTTTTAATTCTGCGTATTCTGGATGCCCCTAATCCAATATTCTCTCCTCAAAATTCATCGTTTACGGGCTGTAAGCATAACTTACAGCAGACAAGCCGCGTGAGTCACGGGGTATTTTCATTTAAAGACATTACTTGTGCCAGTCACCTACGCAAAACGCGGCCTTTGAGGGAGGTGGGATTTTCCCAAAACATAAATATTCACCCGGCCGACCTGGAAATGCTGACAGGAGAGTGCGCAGCAGCCGTGAGCAGCTTGTGGAAAGCCGGAGAGGGGCGGGGACTGACGTCAGAAAAGGAGGCGGAGCCTTTGGGAGAGCAGCTACACGCAACGTTAGGAAGAGAGATCCCACCACGGTGCTCACACGGCCGAACTCCTGCTTCCTGTGCGACCGCCAACACCGTGTCCTCTGTGAGTGGGGTCGGCCGCCGCCCACGCGGCCCAGCTACATGTTGGGGGCAGTCCGGGAGTGTCCAGACTGGCCGGAGGGCTCAGAGACTGTGCACCGCGTTCAGACAGTCAGGGAGACAATGGGAAGATTGTCTTTCCAGCCTTCCGGAACTTATGTTCGTGCATTCGGGGCTGTCTGTGACGCGTGTGTGTGAGAGAGTCAACGGGGGTGGGGTGGGGGGTGTGATTGAGAGTTTCCTCTTCCTCCCACTCTGCCATGCTGGGGCATCAACCAGGGCAGGGGGGAGTACGATACTGACACGCTAAGGGGCAAGACTATGGCTGCACGACCTATTCCCCCCCCCCCCACATCACTCAAAATAAATGACACCCAGCATTTAGCCTGTGGCTGTCTCGTGAGGTCAAAAATAAAATCCCTCTTCTCGTCACAAAAGGCTGGTGTTTAGGTTTCAGAGTCTCAGGGTTCACAAACACGAGCCCGAAACCGGGCCGCGGATCTCCTCAATATTCCCACCTCGGTCATGCTGCCCCGAGTGTCAGCGGACGTTTTCCCAACAGGGAAGAGGACTCGCCCCGCCAGGAACGCTAGGAGCGTCGAGTCTCATTCCAGCCTCTGGCCCATTGTGTCATTTCCTGTTCCTCAAGCCCTCTGCTGCCATAAAAGGGAATTTCTGCCATCTGAAAAAGACGCGGACCCCCCCCCCCCCCGGCAGCCGCTGTCCACATCCTGTGCAATTAGAGTGTGTAGTAAAGGAAGGGAGTGTTTGTTTGGATTACGAGGGGGGGGTGCATGCAAAGAAACCCAAAACGAGCGTGCGATGAGCCCCGAGCGGCAGCTGTGGCCGTGCCGCAGAGCGCCCGCATTCGCCGTTAATTGACCTAATTGATATTTCAGGGCGGCAGTGTACCACAAGACAGATTAGTCACAACAATAAACGAAGCAGTATGGCTACTTGAACTACGGCGCCTTTTTGGAGAGAGGCCCGTCGCTGCCACCTACGTGTCGTCGGTAGCTTGACAAAACACAATAACGAGAAATAAAAACAAAAAAAAAACCCTGTCGGGGCCGGCCGCAGGATTTCCCGCAGCGGATGAAGAGCCCAGGTCACACAGAGATCCTGAGTTAGGGCGACCCCACCCCAGTCCCCAAGCAGGAGCGCAATTACAGAAGTCATTCCTCTGTAATGTTATTGGGGGGGGGGAGGGGGGCAGAGGGGGGATGTGTAACGAAATGAGGACCGGGCACATCATACACGTCAAAATCACAATACATATCAAGTAAATAGTTTGCTTTGTATCTTTGGTTTTTATAATTCAAATTATCCTAGTTTTACATAATGAAGTGCCATGAACGATGCATAGCACCGCCCCCCCCAAAGTGCACCAGCAAACGGATGCCCCCTCTGGGCTCACTGGCACTCCAGGCCAACTGAAGACAAACGCATTGTAGTAGCATCTTCACAATGCAAGACACCCCCCAACCCCCGGAAAACCCAGCAGAAACCATGGAGCGTCCGCTCCGCCCCAAGGCCGTGGTGACATGCAAGGCTTCCCTAGATTCCCCTCTTATTTTATTACAAATTTACTGTTCCCAGCTGTTCCAGAAGTTAAACAAAAAAAACCCAACATCCCATTCTCTTTCATGTTCAACTTAAGTAATATCCAAGAGCTGTGTTTACAGAGATGCGTTTAGAAAATTTTGGGGGTAAAAGCCCACCAACCATATCTCCAACAAAGTTCTCCCTTTCACTTTCTGCTGAGAAGGGCAGCATTCGCTCAGCGGCGATCAGACAGGAAGTGACACGGGAGCGCGCTTTCGTGGACAACACGAGCGCCAACCAGATGCAGAGCACACGCTTTCTGCCTACCATCCAAACGCACGACCTTCGCTTCCGACGAGGGCCTCCTGCTCGCCCGCACCGCGGCAGAACCAACCACCAGATAGCAAATACATACTCATACATACGATGTCATACTTGTAAGTGCGCTAAGGTCAAGATAATGGAGAGGCACCCCGTAAGTCGCCATTTCATTGCAACTCAACTTTTTCAAGAAATGCACCTTCCACTGGCCATGCCAAGACCGTATCTGCAAACATTCAAACACTATTTTAAAAGCCACGCTACTATTCACACGTAGAAGCCGCCATATTATTCCTGACAGCTAATTAACCCAAGCGGGACGTTTTTAGCCTCGGCCCTAAATGGAGGCGACCCTATCAGCTTCGCTTTCAGGCTGCTAAGTCGGTGTCGATCTCAGAATACCCCAACCGCGGCCACATGCCCTCTTAGTTGCCGCAGGCGACAGTAACCGTATCTCGCCAGGCGCCGGGGTGTGCAGAGGCAGGGCAGCCAGATAAAACTCGCCGCATGAAAATGGCTAATTAGGTGAGGCAGTGCAGGGCAAGATGCCGAGCAAAAACCACCATCTTTCTGTGAGGGAAGAAACTAACGATAGCTCAATAGCCTAGACTGAAAGATCCACCTAACCATTCAGCAAATCACTGAGGTATTGTTTTTAAAATATGGGACAATTTGGTCCCATGTGACCACTTCTGAAAACATGAAACAGCCCCCATCTAGAACATTTGTTTTTGTCAGTCAGAAGCATACACATTTAGCATCTAATCCCTAATATCAATTCCGAGCTTGATCTCGCCATCCTGTGCAATAATTTAAATATATTTTTACATTTTATTTACAATTTATTTACCGCAGCGGTGCTTTGAATCACTGACCGGAAGGAGGCCTTAATGGAGAGGAGCGTTCCAATTATGACTGAGGTTAAAGGACAGACATTTCCGTCCGACCTCTGGCTGACCGGTCTTGTGACATCTCGTGAAACCTCAGGCCCCCCCAC
>JAODKE010000125.1:1004371-1014808 GCA_026779605.1 Mormyrus hasselquistii
TAGTCCTTTGGGCTGGGAATTTGTTCAGTTAAAGGTGACATTAAAAAGCTGTTCAAATATTAATTTTTATGAAGATTGAAAGGGCAAATTAACCACTTTACTTCACAATCTGGACCCCGCACAGAAGGGCAGGTGAGCATTGCCTCCCAAGCCCCCACAAATCATTCGTGGCGAGGTATAGAATAGAATGAAATAGTAAATACACACACTATACATAACAATAAAGAGCAAAGCAATATAACGAATACAAAAGATACACATAACTGTTCAGAACTTACAACAAACAACATCAAAATGGACCAAACACCGAATGGAATTTTTTCTGACTGCAGTGGCGTTTTGTAGGTGGACGGCTTGTAGCAAGAAGGAATGCCAAAAATGCGTGATAGTTACCTGCTGCTAGCTAACAGGGCTGTAAGAAAGAGCGTCGTCGTGAGGAGTAGTGGTGCTCTTTATAAAAATAGTGATTTACAGTCTCGTCCTCCCTTCAAGGGACAGTCCTATCTCTGATTCTGCGTTCTTAACGGGCTTATTCAGACCATGAGGTAAGACCAACATGTTGGCATCACTGGGCCAACGCCGTCAGAGGACATTTCGCCACTCACGCGACACTACGTCTAACATGATGCTTCTTATCAGGGGCCAGACCCATCTTGGGACACAAAGATTCAGTCCCTGGCGAGGAGAACTAGATAGTAACCCCCGGCCAACAACAGACCAGTGGGTCAAAGGTCACTGGAAGTATCTTTCAGCCATATCAGTGGGAAAGTTTCTCAAGTACTTCACAAAGAGACGCAACGGTAAACAAGAACAGAAACGGCAAGCGGCCCACAGGAAACGTGTCGCAATGACAGGCAAGCTGACGAACTCAAGCTTGGTCTTGCAGACACATGCATTCTGTTGTGTTGACGTGCCGCATACCAAGCTTTACCACCTGCACCTACTAGCGGAGACTCTCTCCCACACAACCTTACAACAAATCAAACCAATTATGGATCCGTCTGCAAATGTTTAGTGGCATTCTTCCCAAAAATCACGTTACAAAGAAAGCTTATAAACAGCTTATACAGTCACAAGTCTCTTCCCACTATTGACTGATCAGCTGTATTCAGCTCTGTCCAAAGTGATGTAGCATATCTGCTGTAGCAAAGAGACATGTAGGCTGCGATTGGCAGGCTGTGGCTCCAACTGCAAGTGACGGGCAGTCAGAATGCTGTTTATTCGCTCAGCTCTCCTGCTTGTAGAAGGCGAGGGGACCCAACTGTCTCGGGTTGAACCTGTTTGTTTCTGTGCATAGTTACATTACATACCAAAACTGCAGCTCAAATTGCGGTGATGAAAAGGGTGTGTTCTTACTAAGCACTTCCTTCACAAACCTTACAATCGACTTATCCCAAAATACACACTGTTCAGAACTGTTGGCCACAGTTTGAGTAGTAATGCCTGCCAACCACCCTGTCAAGCCGATGTTGAATCCTGGAGACCATGCACACATCCAGTCTTTTCTCTGGGTCTCCAGACTTCCCAACAATGTTCATTATTGTGATGAATGAGCCCATCCTGGTCCACTTTCACTATCAACTTTTCCAGCCATTGCAGTCTTTTCCAATGGATTAATCTGGTGCATTTACTACATTTAAGAAGTCAATTTTAAGGTTTATCCATCCAAAAGCACTACAGGCCAGAAGAACGAGCATGTCTGTCTGCAGTTATTCCCTCAGAGACGTCATTGGAGCTCGCAAGACATCTTTGAAGTTCTCTGACAGAACAAAGCACGCATTGTTTTCAAAACCTACAATGGTATCCACATGCATCGAGGACTCAGACACCCTCATCTTCTGTTCTGCACAGCACATCAGAGCTGGTCTGTCTTTATCTATTGAAAGACTTTCAAGACTAATGCAGCATTGCAAAGCAGAATTCAAGGCTTGAGAAAGGATGCAACCCATAGGAAAGACTGCGAGGGTTTCATTCAGCAGAGGAAGAGCCAGTATGGACCACTTGGGAGCATAGAGCAAAGCTGAATTCTGTGACTGTGAAGTGACACATGGAGTAGATGTGTGCTAACCTTACACAACTAGAGAGGTGTAAGCAGTTATGATGAGGTGTTACTCTGCCCAACTCCTAAAATAATCCTGAACCTTGCAGGTCTCCGGCAAAGACAGTGAATCATTCTTTCATAGAGCAGCTCTGACTCGATTCACAAGGATGCAGGGAGAAGACAAAGCGGACCTTGGACCTGAACCATTCTTCTACAGCAGTTTGCCAATCCGGTCCTCGGGGACCCACAGAGAGTTCACGTTTTTGCTCCCTCCCAGCCTGGGAAACACTGTTCTATGGCGTTTAGATTCTGAGCAGGAACACCGGCTCTGTTTCAGACATCATGGCTACACCACCCCAGCAGTTCCATGGCGGAATTCCAGGCCACATTCCTTTGGAATTCCGCAAACGATTCTCCGCGGGGTCCGAGCCAGCACAGAGTGAGGCCTCTCGCTCCTGGTCGGGTTGCTGAAGGGAAACGGCACACTTGCTTTATTTGCTCCTCGGAGGGTGCAGGAATGCAACAGCGAGTTTTTAAACAAGTTACTCGGGCACGTAAGGGGAAAGATGAAGGCGAAACGGTGTCTTATTACATAGTACAGCAGATTCCTCCAGAAAAGCTTCATCGGCCTGTCCTGAAAGACAGATTATACTCTAGCCATTGCACATAAAATGGGACTATCCTTCGTGCTCAGAAGACTCTTTCGTCTGGGTGCTTTAGCTTGTATATCCAGAACTGTAAACGTACAGTGAATGGGAAAGGTAGGCTGATGCATGCAGGCCAGTGTGTGCCTCCAAGCGTCAGGACTCTGTGCCTCTGATCAGAAGGTCATGCTGGCTGGAAGAGCGATTTCACCGTTCGGCCTTTAACCCCAGCTGTTCCAGGGTCATTGGATGACTCTGCTCTCTGATCCTCATTTGCATGTCACTTTGGATAAAAGCGTCAGATAAATAAATGCAATGTAAATCGTGAACTTTGGGATGTCAGCAAGCGGATTTGCCCTTTAATCAAATCTTTCTCATCACAAAATTTTGAAAGTAGATTAGGGCACAAGGTATGCTCATTAAGATCTAAAAGGCCTGATCGGGTTTGCCAAGTCCTGCGCCCTGTGAGTGCCGGGCACGGTCAGAGAACCGTGGCCTGATTACGTGAATGGAGGCAACTTTAGTCAGATGCAAATCCAATTACACTGTGAAATGTCACCATTCTCTGGCTTAACGTACTCCGAGGAGCCCTCTGTGTTAGACAAATTAGGGTCACGTTTATAACCAAGGCACGTCTCTCACTTACTGTCCCCCTACCCCCATGACATGAAGCCCAGGGACACTCAATTCATCAAGGTGGTAACAAACCAAACCTCCATGATCTCTGAATGGGGGGGGACGCTGATATGCGCTAGTTCACCGCGCTCAGAGACCTGGTGTCCACGACGCCCCCCAAATGAGAAAAACTCTGGCACTTCCAGAAGCAGAGCGACTTATTTACAGTGCGCACCCCCAAGTACTTCCGCTCCCCAACACTCCACTGTAAAAACACCCCCCCTCCCCCTACATGTGGGCAGATGAGCCACACATCTGACACCTACCTGTGAGCCTCAGTACTTCCTACAGCTACAGGTACCTCACCGCGCAAGGTGACTATAGAACTTGATCCCAGCTAGAGGATGCGGTGCACAGACTCACTAAACCTGCCATCGAGAAACGACAAGAATCACTGGCGTAATGCTGAGGCCCATCTCCAAGATCTGAGAACCATATGGCCTTTAATATGTCATATTGTCTGACAGTCAAGAGTAATCAGACATAAATATGTGGCACTTACTTCCTGAACTTCCTGGAAAACAGGAAGAGAAAGTAAGAAGTGTCCCGAGTTGAGTTATGGTTGGGTACAAAGGGTGCATGAGAGACAGACAGCGGATGGCCTACTAAATAAATTGTGAAATAGTTTACAGAAGACCTATAACACCTAAGGGGTAAAGATATTATGCTCTATACCGAGTATGAAGCGGCTGTGCCACGCAGCATCAGAGTACAGCTCCTTACAGGATGTCAAAATGGCCTTAAGAGGGAACAGGAAGACGGCGGGAGGTTGCGGACAGTGACCTCTGAGGTACGTGCGAGACGTGGGCGCACCGAGAAACTTCCTTCTTTAGACTCCTCCCGTAATGCAGTCATGCTCAAGGAACTCTTCCCTGTAGAAGGAGCCCGTGTGTGAAGAGGCTACAGCCACGAGCGGAGCCAGGGAACCGACGCAGATGCCGGGCAGAGCTGGCCAGCGTGACAGGAACGCTTAGACATTCTCAAGGAAGTCCCTCTATCTGCATCATAAGAGCTCACTTCAAATCGAGACCCTGCCCCACGAGGCGGCCCCAAACAAGGCAACGCACCACCGGCTTTCAGGGGGCGGAGCCAACCGACACGATGAGGGACCGCCTCGGCCCCAGATGTGACACAAGCAGCAAGAATTTATGTAGATCATCTGCTAACCATTCCCACTGTTCCTGAGCCTCGCGGGACAGCATTACCGCCACGTGCAGGGAGCCCGGTGCCTTAGGCCCGGTTCTGCTATGGGTCACCAGGGGCAACACAAAGCAAAACCGACCCGAGAATCAGCCAGGAGACAGAAGAACCCAGAACAATATAATCCAGCCGCAGGGAAACCCTAGTTATCCAATCAGGGTTATAAACAAGGCAAAAAATACAGCAAATGCATATTATTTATAGACTAATGCAAGAGGTATTTAATAATAACCTTTTAAACTCATAAGTCATTCCTTTTAAGTACTTTTGTTTTCTTTTTAAAGGTTCAATCCTTATTTCCTGTTATATCATTCGGTAACACTTAAACCACTCATGTATAAAGCATTATTAGATATCTTAATGCATTCATAAAGCAGCGTTTCCCCTACCATTATATTAGGGGGGTTAATTTAATTTTATTTTCTATATATCGCTAGATCACAATAGCCTTTCCTATAGAACTGGTCAATACATTGTCCTTTTATTAAACAAACTAAATACCCTTATGTTATCCTATTTACACAACAGCTTGTCATTTATGTCTCTACACAGTCATGCATTTACAATTCTCCTCTGCTCTCTGTATCGCGCATGGCGAAGTTCCGCCCCGGTCTGTGCACAGACACACCTGAACAACCTGAAAAACAGACAAAAATGAACAAGGTAATAAATACGTTTCACAGTGGGATTTTCTGCTTTAAACTATCATTATTTTAAGCTATCAGCTATCACTTTTAAAGCCTAACAGTTAATGTATTTGCAGGTCAACACAAACATCCGCAATAGGCTGCAAGGAGACCATCTTGCAGCCTGCATGCGGATCTCAGTAAATGGACCAGACGTGCCTGACTTCCGATATCAAGATGCTCTAGAAATGTTCTTCCAGAAGCCCAGAGAGATACACTGTAGTGACAAAAGCTGCACACTTTGTGGATAATTGTCATAAAAAGAAATGTTCTGTTTAGTTTAGTTGTTATATTGACTGATGTCATTAAAAGAAACACCATGAATTCTGTCTGTCCCCCCCCCCCAAATGTAAACCTAGGGGAAACCCTGTAAAGCATTATAATCATAGTTGTGAATATCTATAAAAAACATCACATTGCAGCCATGTTTATGTTTCTATGAAGTGTTCAATGCACTATTAATAATTTCACAATGCAATGACTTGGTTAAAGTAATGGCTTGTACTAACCATTATAATGCATTATGAAGGAATCTTCAAGTAACTTGTTACAAATTATTCTTTTTTTTGATGACCCTAAAACTGAGACTAATATGAAATTTTCTGCAATTTATTGAAGCTTTTTTAGGGATGCTCCCCATTGAAACAGCACACAGTGTGTGTATTAACTGCACAATAGCCACTGGATCTGGACTTGACAGGCAAAAGAGAAACAATTCCTTTGTGTTCAAGTAGACATAAAAAAATAAGACTCAACTTAAAAAGTAAGCTTTTTTATTATTTTCGCCGTATGATATAAGAGATTCAGTTAATCATCCAAAATGATAATTGATACTTGATGGCTGTTACACATTGCAAAATCATTATGGGCCGCAAGAATCCAACGGGGATCCAAAACAAATGATTTCTTTAGCCGAAGAAATCGCAGCATGCGTCGCTCTGACCGAATATGGCCAGGCTGAACGCGCGGCCAGCGCCTCACACCTTAAAGCTCTGCAGCTGAGCAGATCTCCTAAACAGGAATAAAAGCAGCACATCTGACACTCACAAACACGCAGGCGCGCAAAAATTCAGTACTGGGCCATTCGTTTGCATCACACTTTGTTTTACCAAACTTGGGACCACTGTCTTTGTGCTTCAGAGAGAGAGACAGAGAGACACAGAGAGAGACAGAGAGAGAGAGTGAGACAGAGAGAGAGAGAGAAAAATTTGAATTCATAAAACTTTATATTACTCTATGAAACAGTGGTCTCTGTTTAGCTGCATAAAATCCTTGAATTAACAGACATGCCCAGTAAGCCTTTCACCTGCAGTGATACACCCTCACAGAAATCTGCATCAGGTGGGGAGAAAATGTTTATATTAATACAGCAGATCCTTTTTTCCCCGAAGCAGTCAGGGTTCAAGGCCTTGCTCAGGGGCCCAATGGTGATAGGTTTACTCTGCCGACTGTGGGATTCAAACCCACAATATACAAGACCCAAAGCACAGACTCCTGACCCAGTCATTACGTTTTACCTCTCAGATATCTTTGGCAAGCTCATTATAAATCCCCTGCTGCTCTGAAGCTAACAGGACCTTGAACATTTACACCTATAAAGCCATGTGTGTAGTTTGCATGTGTCTCAGCAGGTTGATCAGAAGGTCGCTGGTTCAAGTCCCAGGCCCTTTAACCCCCAATTGCTCCAGGGACTGTCTGACAGCTTCCTCAAAATTGTACACTGCTTTGAATAGAAGTGTCCGCTAAGCAAATAAGAAACAAGTAGAATTTCCACATAAACTAACCGTCCACCCTTCACCAGCTAAGGCTCACTGGCTGCAGATGGATAAATCAAACACCTGCACTGGTGTGGACGTGCTCAAACTAAAGATGGAGCCAGGGCAGGAGCTGCTCCAGTGCAGCTCGTGGGCCGGCGCCGCTCTCCGGGGGGCCCGGCAAGATCCTTCCCTGGGGGCCCCAAACTCCCAAAGCACAAAGGCAGCGTTATTCCCACCGGAGCCGCTCACAAAGCCGCACATTGTGCCCTAAATGGTGACCTTGTTAAACGGGGCCTCACATACGAGTCACTCCCTGATATAACAGAACATTTCACACCCACAGAGGGGGCATCTCATTAAGAGATAATCAAGTCCTCGCCTGAACTCATCATTCACATCGTTGCATGTGAATCTGGACGCCGGCAGAAGACATTGCATATCTGGGAAGCATCCTCTCTACTTCACTCCTCATGGCCCAGTATCTCACCAAACACCCATTCATATATCCATCCATATGCTTTGCAATAACACTTATTCAGATACAGAATACTTTATCCCAGAGGAAATTGCTCACAGACTGCACAGCGCACAACCACACAAAAAGAAAAAAAAAAAAACAATACAGACTGCCACATACAACAATTTCTATATATTAAAATAAGACATGTAGACATGACAAAAAAATGTGTGGGTGAAATATTGCGCAAGAGATGGACAAACGGATAGAGACAAAAATAGGCATTATTGCACATGTGCCCTGAATGATTCATCGGTTGTACAGTCTAAATCGCTGTCGGAAGGAATGATTACCTAAGGCATTCAGTGGAGTATTTTATGCTGAACAATCTTTGAATCTGCTCTTATGCTGTAACAAGTCACAGTGACCTTGGAGCTTCACCAAAGAAGCAGGGCAATGGACACCCTGAAAGTGATGTCAGTCTATCACACACACACACACACACAAACACACAACAGGCAAGAGAATCCCCCTCCCCCCTCTCAGCAGAGGCTGGGCTGGGGCAGACTCTACCCCACAACCCTGGAGGTGAAACAACTTCAACCCCAGAAGTTTAACAAACACGAGAAGCTTATGTTCAGTTGTTTCTGTATCACTCGGACCCACTTTCCACTCGCCAATACTCTGTCATAGACGATGATGTTATCAACATGAACAATTTTACTTATCCAACTGTATAAATTTTTTTATTTAAACAGAATGAATGAGCGAAGCTGAATGATGAAAAAATACAAATCCAAGAAATCTAGAAATGATCGAAAGAACCAAGCCAGCCCTGCAGGCCGGCAAGACACCCATTCATCTGCAAATCCAAGCACCCCAGGCTGCCCTCAGCAGCCGGATAACACATTTATACAAGCTTGAAAGGAGGTAAGTGTCACTGCCTAAAAACAGCAAACGCTAAAACAGCGCCACTCGCACCTGACGAAGGAAATCACGCTGCTATTCCAAGTGTTACAAAAAAAAACAGAATTCGGAGAAAGTGACAGAAATGTTTGTCATCAGTACAAACAACCAGGGTGAAACTTTATTCTGAGAACAGAAGTTAACGTAACAGAAGTTGACTTAAAGAGACATGAGAGCAAGAGAGGCTAAGGCGACGCCAACCGATATGGCACATTTACATTTTATTTAGCAGGTACTTCCATCTAAAGCAACATGAGATGCAGAGTCAAGCTGGATCCTGCAGAGATTTGGGGGTTAGGGGCCTAGCTCAAGGGCCCAGCAGTGAAATTACCCCGCACGGTCAGGGATTCAAACTGGCAACCGTCCGATCAGAGGCACAGAGTCCAGGTTCATCAACCCTTAAATGGAGGAATCTCTGCTGCATTTCAGGAAACCACTTGTTAAACATGCAAACATTTGGTGTCATTAGTGCATTAATTAATCCTCACACACCCCATCCACGGTGTCCACCGCCTTCTGCAACATGCTCACAGCGTCGCTCTACCAGACAAGCCAGAACGCAGCACGGAAGGATCAGGCCTTATGTGCGCAGGCTGGTGGATTTTATTAGGCATGGGGGGAGAAAGTTAAACAGCAGCAAGCATCCAATACAGCAGATTAAAATGGACAGGGGGAATATTAGATGAGAGACGAGAAACGTGTCGTGACAAGACAATGACATACGATGTGCACAGGAGAGAATATCAACCCGGAAAGACGCTATGGAAGACAGGCAAGCGGATTTAATTTCAGTGTTGTGAATCTTAAAAAAAAAAAAAAAAAAAAGGTTGAAAGTAGACTTCAAATCGCTAACCATAATTATTCGCATTATAATTAACAGTCTGGCAAAGCGGAGACAGAAAGAGCCCTCAGTAATACTGCTGCCAGAAGCGAAAGAGCCTGAAGAGCCTTATCGCCCCCGTGGTTCAGTCAGTGGCTGCTCCTGACGCTGCCCCTTTCGCTCATTTGCATATATGGCTTCATTTTAGGCCATTTCAAAATGCAACCTCTCGGGTCCCCGGCCTGGTGTTGACAGCCGCGGTAGCCAGATCGCAGTAACCTCCCATCGAAACAGACCCACTAAGACTGCCACACGGCTGAAGGCAAACTGCAGATAAACAGAGGCAACTCAGTGACAGACACTGGGGACAGGCTTCCTGACATAACAGCTTGAGAGCGGCTAACGATGTAGGGCGACGCAGCGAGGACCCCAGGAGTTCACATCGGGCAACCCTGGGCAGCCCTGCTTAAACTCCAATTATGTGGGTCATCGGAACAATTAACATCTGGGCTATTTAAGGGGCACAGACACCAAAAAAAAGAAAAAGACACAGTCCAACAAAACAGTACCAATTAACGACCATTGTGTTCACACACGTTAGGCTCACAGCAGTCATTACCCTTTTGAATAAATCTTTTAGTTCATTTCCTGCCTGATACACTTCCACTGAACTTAACTATTTATTCAGTTTTTTAAAGCGGCGGACTTGCTAACTATTTACTGATTAACGACAGAAACCAACCAGGTAACCGGAAAGGGGGTGCATTCAAATCAGGAGTCCCATCGTCCAAAACCGCCGATGCCACGTTATGGCTTCATTTGATTTTGACCAATTTGCTTTTCCTTACGTTTATTTTTCTCACATGCACGAAAACCGTTCCGAGAGATCATGGAAGCACAGAGGCTTAAAAAAAAACATTTTTCCCTAGATACCATCAATACAGAGCTACGGGTGTCATCTATAAGGAATCCATGAGCAACACAATCTGACCAATCAGCATGTACCTCACTATTCTGAGTCATATTACTAATGTTGCACTTACGGGCCATGAGAGCCCATTACAGACGGCTGGGGACGGCACGTATTTAATCGTTTCATTGCTTGCTTTGTGTAACTGTCCAATCAGCACTCCACAGTCCATCATTTACTCACATAAAACTATTATTATTATTATTATTATTATTAATAAT
>JAODKE010000125.1:1021109-1033312 GCA_026779605.1 Mormyrus hasselquistii
TGTATCACGCAAACACTCCACACCAAAAAACAAATCAACGTTAATTCGAAATTGTTTTCTTATCTGGAGGTGGGGGGGGGTGGGGTAATGATACTTGAACCATTACCATGCTTTCGATTTTGAACATAGAGGTGAAGGTTTTGCATTGTAAAACTCAAAACTCACTATTTACCAATTTTCCATAGACAGCTGAGCTCACCGTTTACAAATACAGTTTATCCACATATGCTGAGTACAGATACCTACAAGCCCATCCCAAAAATATGCAAAGGAGGAAGTGTGTGGGTGATATATATATATATATATATATATATAAAATGGCAAGAATGCTACAAATACAGAACCCCAGCAAATATAACATTTCTATTCAATGCTTTCACTTTTCCCTGCACTAACCACCCAGCAAGGAGGTAACATACCGCTACTATAAAGTCACAAGTGAAATTTTAACACCATGCCCTGAATGTAGCGTAGAATATGACTTTACTGCCTTATAAGGAAAGTGGGGGGGGCTTCCACAGCCATATTGCTTAAGCTTTCGTTTCCTGTTGGTGGTTCCAAGTCGAGCAACAGTCCGCATGTGTGCATTGTCAGGTGCACTTACCACATTCGGCCACAAGAGGTCATTGGTCAGTTTGCTTGAAGGTGATTAAACAACAAATGATGTAGTTATGAAAAACATACAATGTTGAAGCAGGGTATGCAGCCGTCTCTAGAGACCCCTGCAGGTTCACAGCAGGGTTCGTGCTGGGGATTGTAGTCTGGTATAGCTGTACATTGTAAGTATGTCCCGTGTTGCATGTAATGAAATGATCCTGGGACACATCGAGTACCAGTGAGGATGGGGTTGTGGGCCCGGGAAGTCTTGTGGTTCTCAGTGTTCAGTGATAAATACACTGAACTCAGATCAGAATGCATGAGGGCACTTTCCTTTGTTCCACTTCCACCATGAAACTCTGTACCTCACAGAGGTAAATTCAGTGCTCTCCGTTGCTAACGGCGACCATTTCAGGGCTGCTGCTGTTGCCAGGTATCCGAGGCATCTTCTTAGCTGGACTGGGGATGTGCTGAGGGGGGAATTGGGCAATTGTTTTCTTAAAATCAGGTCCATTTATTTCTGTTTAAATAGCAAATATCCCTAGAAACGCTAAATAAGGCCATACCTCTGTTGTGGTAGCAGTGGAGGTGACCAGCCCGGCGTTCAAGGGCCCGTCCTCATCCAAGGACCGTCTAGAATACTGCCTGCGGTGTTTCTCATCAACGTGGGTCAGGTACCATGTGCCGGGAAACAGGTCATTCACAGTGCCTTTGGGTGTGTAGTTTGCTACAGGAGGGCACAGAATTATTTATTTAAAATTGGATTTCAATTGCAAGATCCTTCCACATTAAAAAAAAAAATTGTTCATCACAGGTTTTCTAAGATCTTACTGTATGTTTTGGCTTTAATGAGATGCAATGCAAAACCGACCTGCTTCTTTTTTTGTCTTTTCTGGCTATTTTCTATTTGCGAGTAAGTGATGAAAATTCCAAAACACAGGTGAAAAACTACTAGAAAAAAAAATAAAAAATGCTACGACTCGGCCCTTAGCCAGACCTTGTGGAGCACAGGTGGGCGGAGTCATTTATGTGCAGGCGGGGCTAGAAATGGGGCATATATATACCCAGATGGTGAGTCTCCTCCCTCAGCTTCATGATGTCGGCAAACACGCCCGGCGACACTTTCTTGCGGGAATCCAGTCTGGTCCGCAGGTCTGACAAGCTGGCCACCAGTTTGTCCAGGGCAGAACCTGAAATGGCACCGAGATCAGGGGGAGGGGTCACCACGGGGCATCTCATGCAGCAGCAAGTCCATTAGCAAGGACGGCGACGGGAGACCCACCGGGCGTGGCGTCCTGAGTCACCCGGATAGAGTACAGCGTGGCGGCAAAGCCAGAGCCGTAGGAGAAGACGCCGATGCGCTGACCGGACAGCTGCTGGGGCGTGTGTCTGGGGGGGGGGCAGTTGGCGTCAGACTGGTCACAGCTAACAAAGCTCCTCACTTCAGGTCATTCAATGAGCCATAAGTTCATACCTCCTCCTAACCTGGTACCTTCTAAGCTAACAGCTGCTTTATTTCTGCTATCATCATGTTAAAGGAATTATGCATCCTTGTCAAAAAAAATAATAAAAAAAGTTCAGTAGATTAGGACACTGTGCCCGAAAATCAGCAGGTCCTCCATTCAGATGTCAGTGCTGGAAGCAGGTTTAGCCGTTGGGCCCTTAACCCCAAATTACGGCACTTGGCACTTGATTTGGGGGCAGTGGTGGTTTGGTGGTTAGGGATGCGTGCTTGTAATTGAAAGATTGCAGGTTCAAATCCCCGACCAGCAAGGTACCACTGACGTCCCCTGAACAAGGTTCCGCCCCCAAGCATCTCTCCCCGAGCGCTGAATTAGCTGCCCCCTGCTACGTCACATTGGCACATATGGGTTAAATGCAGAGGACACATTTTGTTGTTGTGCACTGTGTGCTGTGGTGTGTCAACAACGACAATCACTAAATTCAAATTTAATTACCCCAGGGACTGACTGAAGCTGCTTTCTCAAATGTATGTTGCTTTGGAAAAAAAAATAAAATAAAATAAAATAAAATAAAAAAAATAAAAAAAAAAGGTGTCTGGTAAATTAAAAGAACGGGACGGAAAATGCAAGACAGTTCATTTCCTCCCGTGTTCATAGGAAATGAACTAATTTCTGCATCCTCTTTGCAAGTTGGAACAGCCCGTGACCAGATCGATGTTCTTCTGCACGGCTGACTTACTGTGCCACCACAGACGCCAGGCAGCCATAGACAGACGGTGTGTACATGTTTCCGTTCTGGTTGGAAATGAGGAGCGAGGCCTTGGTCTTGCGGTCAAATATGTCCGTGCTGGCCTTCATGAAGGCCTTCTCCACATCCCGATCGAAGTAGGTCTCCTCCGGTTTCACTTCCCTGCAGGTTCAGCAAAACGGGGAATTAAGCTTTCTGATAGCAGAATGAAGACCTTGAATTTCGTACGGGACTGGGAGCAGTGCACAGCTCACTGGGTTAGGATGCTGTGTCTGATCATAAGTAACTTCACTGTTGGGCCCTTAACTTGCAACTGCTCCAAGGACAGTCTGATCTTGTTCCTCTTAATTGTATGTCATTTTGGATAAAAGAATCAAATAAATAAATGCAAATGGAATCCCATTAATTTAGCCTTCAGATATATATTTGTGACATTTGTGACAATGAAAATTCTGAAGAGCACTTGACCAATTTTAAATACACAACATAAAATCAACAGATTCTCCTTTTATCAGTAATAACATTTCAGTCTGATGCCAAGACTTGAAAATAATACACCAAGTCAGATTTCTAGCCAAAGGGTAATAGGCAGTACAGATACGGCAATGCATGATTCTCAATACTTAGAATGCAAAGACCATACTTGTGGTCTGGGCAAGACCAGTCTTGCAAACTTGCCTTCCAAACCTGGGGTGTGGTCTTGTTTGTCAAGAATGCAGCAGATGCATCCTTGATATTTGGGGTAGGGCAAGAATGACATCTGGGCATTTTTACCATCCTTGCGTTCTTAGTATTGAATCTGGTCTTCAGCAAAGGAAGATGACATAACACAGGTATCCGAAAACAAGTATGGTCAAGTAATATTGGGATTCACCCAGTGTCTTACTGATACAGTACTGAAAAGAATTATAGCCCTTCTATAACAACACACTTAACTGCAATGATCTAGATGTATAGATGTACAAGCACAGACTGCGAAACACACAGTGGGTAGAGCTGAAATTCACTGTCAATCTAGGCCACGGTACACTGCTCACCTGAAGGCCTCCAGGCCACTGAAGATGCCACCTTCCGTGTTGGGGCTGGGGTCGCTGAGGAAGTCATTCAGCACCAGGCGAGCCAGTGACTTCTGGACCAGCTTGCAGTATGGGGAGTGGAAGATCATGTAGCTGAAGTCTTCCAGATGAAAAGGCCGATCGATGCCCTCTGTGGTAGGTGGCGGAGGGGGACGGGACACAAACAAATATATTCGCTCATAAATCTCTCCAAGACACAAGAGGGCAGCCTTCTACCCATGAATCGCTACGGCTCGTAGAGCTGTAAATGGACCCCCCCCCCACCATCTATAAAATAATGTAAATAAGAACGATAGCTTTCCTCCTACAGAACATGGTTCTATTGATCATCAACCCGGTTCCCTTTCCTAGCTACCAGTCAGCCGGCAGTAGGATACCACCCACCTTTCTGCCACTGCGCGTGGATCTTGTTGCGGTACACAGTGTAGCACCTGTCCAGCGCGCTCAGGTAGCATTGGATGGACAGTTTGCCATCCACCACGGGGTACTCTGACACCATGTCCGGCTTGTAGAAGTCATAGGCGTGCTGCATGTGTGTCCCGCGCAGGCCTGTGGAACCAGAGCCGCGAGCATCGTCAGCAAACGGTCCCACGACTGTGTACTTTACAACGCAGAGAGTATTAAGCAAACAGAACACGGCAGCCCAGCCAAGGCCGCCCTTTAAATACGCCAACAGCACGACAAAGAGCTAATGGAGAAAAATACTGATCAGGCAGATAGCGGGCCAGTGTCTACAGATAAAACAGCACCAGCTACCTGGGTCTGCATGACTACCACAAACATTACCACACTATCCTGCTTTGTACTTTATATCTGCAGACCATTGAACACAAAACACAGGATAAAGAGTCTAAACTCCGCTTTGCGTCTCACATCCCAACAGCGGCACATCCTCTGCAGAAAAGAGAACAGGCCGCTTCATCCTAAAACAGAGAAACGGGAGGCGACATATCGCCCCATATTGGCAAATCTTCTGCAGAGATGACGCCCACTTACCTCTCTCAAAGGCCAGAGGAGCATTGGGGCCCACCAGCATAGCCACTGCCCCCGCGCCCCCCGTGGGCCTGGCGGATCCTGTGGCGTATACAGCAATGTCTCCCGCCACCACCAGGGCGTAGCGACCTGCGTCAGAGTAACAACGGGAAGGAGTCGCTAAAACATCTCCAATAAACAACTGCAATCAAGCAACGTGTCAGTAAAGTCGAACACATAAAATAACGATCAGCAGATTTGCTCTTTTCACATTTATTTACCCATGATTACGAAAAATACACTGCCCTCCTAAATCAGGACCATACTGGCACTGATGGGACCCTTTCATATTGTGTCACCCGCTTTTATGAATATCATACTCTTACGGACTTCATTAATTTACCTGCACAGACACCAAAGCTGTTTGCATCCTATGTCTGACCGTCTTTATCTTTATTCATACATATACATGGTTATTTATTAATTGCACAAATTAATTTCTATCTGTATTTTTATTTTTTATTGTATTCCGTTTTTTTTTTTGTACTTTTGCCTTGATTGGATGTTTAACTGTATACTTCATGCCACCACCTGTACCAACAGAAATAGTGAATAAGATTATTCTGATTACCCAGCCCATCAGCTGCTACCACATACAAACAAGATCGGAGCAGCAGGATTCTTACCGTCCCAGGAGCTGGATTCCACCCAGTTGACGGCATTGAAAAGTGCCGCCGTGCCACCGTAGCAGGCGTTGGTGCTGTCCACGCCTTCCACATCTGTGTTGCCCGACTCCTCGAACAGCTGCATGAGGACAGTCTTCACCGACTTGGACTTGTCGATGATGGTCTCTGTGCCGACCTCCAGGCGGCCGATGCTGTTATAGGACAGGCAGTTCTTCTCCATCAGCCGCTGCACCACCGTCAGACACAGCGAGTTGATGTCTTCCCGGTCTGAGCAGAAGCCCATGCGGGCCTGACCCAGGCCGACCGTGTACTTCCCCGCTGCCACACCGTCAAACTGCTCCAGCTCCTCCTGATCGACATACTGCGCCGGAAAGTAGACCTCCAGGGCGATGATGCCCACGTCCTTCGGCCAGGTGGCCTCACCGCTCACAGGTACAGATCCAGGCATCTTGGATGAACTGCAAGACAGAGCACACCAATGAGACAGTGTGCCGCAAAGAACTTCAGCAGGGGTGAGACGCAACATGAGATGAACTTCACAGCTGTGCTGATGGGGTAGGTTAGGAGCAGGGGCTTGTCCCTGTGGTGATTTTGTAAGCAACATTGTTTGAATAGGGGGCATGCCCTGACGTCACAGGGGTTTAGCTCTTCCCCATTACAGGGCATTTACCCATCAACGTAATTGCATAATCCGCTTTTCCCAGTTTATGCTACCTGTAGGTTTAAAGCGGTTCAAATTCCACGTAAAAACAGAGATTCAGCCAAAAAAACGCTACTTCCCAGAAACACGACACCTTTATGTACTGAAAGACCTCTTTGTTCAATACAGGGAAGGAACAAAAACAACTAGTGTCAATTAGACTTCGTTATTCGGGTAAAGGGCACGTAAATGAAATATGACCGGTGCCCTTTTACCTAGTTAAATCCCGTGAAGATAACTACTGAAGACCTTTCGATCACTTACGTACAAATATGCTACGTTTACAGATGTTTTGGCACCGGGAAAAATTGTTGTAGAAGGCAAAATACTGGAGGGTCTTCTCAAAAAACCAGATATTACACTTATATGATTTAATTATCTTCCGATTTGCATACCGACAGTGAAATCCCGAGTAACTGTAAATTACCCGTGCATCATGAATAAGCCGACGTTACGATGTACGGGTTGACAGAAACCATGCAATCAACTATGTCTAAAGGCAAAAGCACTTTAAGACGAACTTCCTTCACAAAACCTCCCGCTTCCTCGCTAGGTTTGGTAGTACCATCGCCCCACATTTTCCTCATCTACGGCATTTAGTTGCCAAGCCCTTCGAGCGATCACCGCCGCCAAGGGCGTATAGAATTTGTGTCCGGTTTTGCCTTTGTCACATCTCATACTTAAACTTCAGGTAAGGGTCGTTACAGCGCCTGTAACGTAACTACTCAATCAGCGCAAGATGCCAATAACGACGAGAGGCTAGTTTAGACTGACACCAACCTGTCCGGAAAGATTTTCGGTGATCCACAGATCCCTTTATCCACACCACAAGGTGACACACCGAGCCCTGGTTTTAATTTACAGCAGCACAGATGCGAGGCAAAACGGGTCAACAATAGTCCGGGCTTACCTTACAATCATAGGGTAAGTTAATAGGCGTGAGACGGAAACCTGTCCTTTGGAGAGATCATAAGGTCAGCCGGTTACGTTTCCACCCGGACCGACAAAGACTGGCGGACCGACTTCCGTCTGAGAGATCCGCGCGCCAATGTCCGGCGTCCGCAGCTCGCTGTGCGCTTAAAGCCACGTAATAGGATTAAAGACACCGCACTGCTCTGTCCAAAACGGACATTCCATTGTGATTAAACAAAACGGGAGCTGACTAGTGGCTATGCCGGCTACGTTTGTGGGTGTTGTGGTGTGGCTGTACAAAAATTAAACTGCGCCGCATCGCCGCACCGGTGTCTAGTGACCCATCACCACACGCTTGGTGACTCACAATTATATTAACCTAGGTTTCGAAATATTCAGGCTTTTGTACTATAAATCAACCCTTAGAAACTTCCTTCATTTAATAAATACAGGAAGTAAGTTATATACAAGTACGTGTATTAAATATTAAATGTTACTTTGGTATGTATTAGAATTAGAAGTACATTTTGAATATTCAGCCGCAACAATTGTTATCCACCAAGTGCCAAGGTACTGACAGTCATTTGAAATAATGACAACATCTACAAGTTGTTATATGCATACGTAATAAATGTCACTTGTTTTTGTAGTTAGCAGTCTGCCAATCTAAAACAAATGAAATACAGCTAGGTACAATTACACCTCGCTTGTTAGCTGTCTTTCAACAACGTCAACCCAAAGATACACTTTCGTTGTGTTTTATATAAGACCGGTTTAATATAAGTTATTCGTGTATCATAACACATCTTTATATTAGGTAATCACTCACCGGAAACACAGATGATTTATTTCTTTCTGACAGACCAGAAGCAGACTGCTTTCCTTGTTACTATTTGTTGTATTTATACAGAAAGAGTAGCAGCACGCGAAACGGCGGATCACCGTCCAATCACGGCGAAGTCTTCCCGGCCTGTTGTTTAAAGCCTACCTGCCCTTTGCAATACGCTATCCAATCACCAACCTGGAAACAACTTCCCATCAGAGCACGATTCTGAGTGGCTGAATGGTGTGAGTAAGTGACGGTATATGGTGAGAGGACCAAGGCCAATCAGGGAAGACGTCCGACTCCTGGCGAGGTCGTCAGTGTAGTACAGGCTCGAATCCGTGAAGAAGCTGCCGATGGTCCCCCTGGCAACCACTGGCTGGCTATGAAAATGTAGCGTATAGGAGATTAGGCATCTTATAGTGACCGTGAACTTTTTTTTTCACTCCTCGTTATTTTCAGTTGACAATTTATGTTCTCTAGAAATGTTGACTAATAAAAAGTAGTACATTTTGCTGCAGTATACTTAATATTTAATATATTGTAGACTGCTTATCAAGGCTACAGTTATAAAAATATAAATAAAAAGTTATAAAAAGCATATATAAAAGCAAATGGCCAGATTTGAGGTGTCAGCTTTAAATATGCTGTTTCATAGAAATCCTTCCCTCCATGCATTTGCACCAATATATAGTACACCACTTTGTTTAATTAAAATTCAAAACAATTCTAGTGGAAACAATTATGTACTGAAATTAATATGTTTTCATTTGTACTTATCCTAATGAAGCAATGTTATATACAAACCAATTTTGATAGAGACAAAGCATATTTCCATACTCAGAACTGATTATTTTGACTAATCACCTATTTCTTAAATTACTTAAATTAAATTCATTAAATTAATTATTCTGCCTGACCGTTTTTTAGAACAGAGGTCACTAACAGGCTAACATTTTTTTGGTTGCAGTGAACATTGGATTTGTGTTGCTGATGGAATTTGGCTCTAGGAGAAAAATAGTTGTGAACCCATGATAGCATGTGTTAATAGGTAGTCATAGTTATTAAAGCGTCAGAATTTTCCAGTAAATCATTTTCTGGGTGCTGGTTTGCAATTTCAGCTGATTTCTGTTCCTCCTCTGCAAGGGGAGAAGCTCAGTACGCTGTCAGTTTATAGACAGACAGCTCAAACAGCAAAAGAACAGAAGGTACACAATTACAAACACGGTGTAAACTTAAGACAATGTGCGAGACCATACACAATGACCGTCCAACGAAGTTATGCAAAATGAGTAAATAAAACTGAAAGTGGCGTATATGTGATGTACAGAGTGGCACAGACATATAGCGTGTTATGTAAATGCTGTCCAGGCATGTATTATGGCTGAGGTGGTGTAGTGCAGAAAAGACCCCATGTAGGGCTCCTTAAAACACCGGCTTTGGAATGAGCTGGTTGCTGAAGGACATATTGACTTATACTCTACTACGTCACTGTGATTTTGGGCTGGGTGGAGGCAGCTGGTAACTTCACCTTGGCGTGGAGGCTGACAAAGCTCCCCTGGCTACACCAACATGCAGTTGTGCAATGCAATGTTTCCTTCCAGGAACTACCTCAGCGGCCAAGGTGACATCACCTTCGGTGTGACCAGTACATGTCTGGGGCAAGTCAACTGAAACATGTCATAGAGCCCTGCAATTATACCCAAAAGGGCCCGACTAGCTGGTTCAGAACACGCAGAACAACAATTCACCATCAAAGAAAATCAATCCTGTCCCCGTTGTGTGTGTGTGTGTGTGTGTGTGTGTGTGTGTGTAGCTCTGCTTGTGTTATGTGCATTTCATTTGGGTCCCAAGGAAGTGGTTTTAAAAATGCATATGGAAACTGTCACATCCAATATAAAAATACTGCCAGATACAGTCATAATTTCTCCACCCTTCTGTGTCTCCATTCATGTTAAAACAGGCAGTCTGGTGTGCATGTCATAAATTGGAGACACGTCAGTATTAACACATTGCATGTGTCATTATATATTAAATATTTCTATAAAGACACAGGTGTGTAGGGATATAACAATAAGAGCCCTATACACACACATGCCTCCACAAGAAAAAGGACAGGTGGCCTGGTCATTAACAGTGCCATTGGCTAGCCTTTGGGGTACTTTCTACGGAAACAATTACATCATGACGACAACAAAGAACTCCTTGCTAAATAATATCTCCTACTGGCTGGATGAAAATTCATGCGTGTATGGAATTTGTCCAAAATGTGATGGGGGAAACAAAAGATAAGTAGCTCAAAGAAATAAAGCTTTTTATTCCCAATTATTTTATTTATTAAAGACAAACACCAAAACAAGTCCAAATTATGCTATAAAATGTTTTAAACTGGGTAAAACCTTTAATATTTAAAATATTTTGATATATCTAAAATTATGGATACAGTTTAAGCCAATCTCATCTTTTAACCCAGAGATTTCATGAGTTTATTTGCACAATGAAGGTGCTAATGGAAGTTAGCCCTTAGCCCTGGAAATCTTTGAAAAGGAGAAAACAAATACAAATTACAAATAGAATATATATCAAGAAAGAGAACTTTGGTTGAAGAAAAACTCTATAGGACACCTGAGGTAGTAGAGACTGGAATAAAACAGCAAGACTTTCTTTACAAAAAAAAAAAAAAAAAAAAAAAAAAAGTACCACTGAGTGAGACAGGAAATGACATAAAAGTTTTACACAATAATTTCAGTCCAGCTCCAATCTGAAAAGGAAATAAGATTACATCACATCCGCCTTTAACAAGAAGAACTAAAATGCATAACACAGAACTGTCAGCTTGCAAAGACACAGAAGGACAAGATGATTCCAAAGGCACTGACAGATCGGAAGGAATTACAGGCGCAACAGATATACGTAATACTGATTAGATTTTATGAATCTGACAGAAATCGGATTTTTCCAGCATATAAAAAAAAAGAGTGCATACGTTTAAAGCTCTTAAAAAAAAAGACATTAAAAGAAAGGTAAGAAAAATAACAAAGCAGGAACAAAAAAATGTATTTATGAAAAATGTGTGGTATAAAAATACAGGAGTCAAGTACAATAAAATTTAGCTACCAAACTTCACATTTATTTACATTTTTAACTCTTCAAGCTTTGTCACTTGTACTCAACATAGAGAAATAGAAATTTGCATTAAATAAAATCTCAATTTATTTAAAAATGTTCCTTTTTAAATTGTCGTAACATTAGCATTGACATCCCTTGTCCAATTCATTCTGTAGGGATTCCAGATAAAGAGGATAAAATCTCAATAAGCCTCATTATATGTTCAAGAAAACATAGCTTAACTACTGTTTTTCATTCTCCCTCCAACTGCAATCCAGAACAACACTTGAAGAGTTACAGTTCTTAAAATAATCTGAACATGCTCTAAACATCTAATTCAGTGACAAGCTGATAAAAATAGTTTTGTTCTTTTATTCTGCATCAAGGAAAATAAAGTCTGTAGATCTTCTATGCATCCACAAATTTGCAAGACATCCCCTCCACCAAAAAGGTGTTTTACAGCATTGTAAGATTAGAATGGTGGAAGAGATTTTAAAAACCTCAGACGTACATCATCCTTTTCTTTACTTAAAATATATATTTATATGTTCAAGATCATTCCTAAAGGAGTCAACGATTAAGCATTGCTATGTACGAAGGAACAGCACCAAAAGAAAATGGCAAACATAACAAAAGGTAGAAATAACTATCGGAAATAAAATATTACACTTGGTCATCTGAGGACTTATGAAACTTCCAAATAACATTTCTTTTAAGGTTCACAACTCTCAAATGTAACAGTGTTAAAGAACCAGCAGGTTGTTCGCTGTTCACCTGATGTCCAAACTGTCCCAGCAAAACTTCCTCTGGCACATTAAAAAGATCTTGGACAAACAGAATCCCAGCAGAACCCAAAAAGCAAACACTTTCCCTATTTACACGTATATGAAACATATTTCTTGCAATAAAAAAAAAATGCCAGATACAAAAATCAAGACACTTCTTTGAAATGCCGACGCCGACCAGCGTTTTTTGCCTACAAAGCAAAGCTTCTGCTAAAATATCACCTTTCCCTGAAACATTTTGAAGATCTCAGATTAATTGACCAAGTACAATGGCCTGACAGTAATATGCACACATCAAAGGCATCTTATAATGCAATTTATATATATAAATAT
>JAODKE010000125.1:1041301-1053380 GCA_026779605.1 Mormyrus hasselquistii
AGGGCGTCGCGCCCACAGACCGTTGGTGTCGGTGTTGCGGTTTCCTCGCCCCGCGCCGGGGTGGCCGGAGACGGCCGAAGCGGGGGGGGGTTCCTGCTTGCGTGGGGGGGGGGGGGGGGGTGGGGGGGGGCTCCGAGAATTTACACAATTCATGCAGAATATTGGTGGAACAACTCTGATCATCTGTCCAACTCAGACTAAAGCGGAATTGCGTGGAATGCCAGCATCTTGGATTCGCCACATTCTGGTTCTGATAAATCCAAATCAATAAGTCAGTCGATCAGTCAAGTCCACCTGAAGTGGGATTTAACTTCAATTGTCTTATTCAGATGGAATAAATGACACACAAATCAAAAACAAAAAACAAAAAGACCACACGAAGTCAGCTGAAGATCCCACCGCAGCCTTCAGACAGGAGACCTCCTCAAAGCCATGATTAAACTCTAAGTCTTGCCCTCCCCTAGAGCAGCTAATACCAGTGGTATTTTTAGCCCACGTATCCCCCCCCCACTGCCGTCACCCACTCTACCATTGTCTCCGCAGAAGAATACACCACTGGCCCATTGGTACAAAACATGCTGGAAAACTTGGAGCACACAACATGTTTTCAGAAACACTGCTTGCTGAATCAAATCCCCGATGGGGTCTGAACACAGAAAAAATTACAGTTTTGCTCTTTGAAAGAGCAAAATAAGTCACAGATAAACATAACAGCAACAATACAAATAATAAAAACCTCAGTCCTTTGTGTAGATCCCTGCTGTTCTGTGCACTTCCTGGTAGAAATGAACTTTAAAACTAAACCAGCAAATCGACTGTTGACTTGAACTTTGGCCCGATTAAGACAAGCCTGTAGCTGGGTGCCAGTCAAGCAGGCCTGCATTCACTCAGTCTTCCAGGACAGGCCTCGTGGTCACGGGCTGAAACCCCATGTGACTCACACGGAACACCCACCTCTACAAGTCCGCTTGGGGTCTTTGTGATCAATTTCAAACAGCTTCCCTAATAAACTCTTTGGACCTGTTGGGTAACCGCAAATCTACAGGTAGGATAGATGCAATATAATTTTTTGCCCCTAAAGAAAGACAAAATAATTATTCTTGTTATTCAGGGGAAAACTCTCATTAGACCCAGAAACTGGTAGACCACATGTTGACAAGTTTGGTTTGGCTCGGGATAAATCGCAAGGAAAGACTGAACCGGTTGTTGCTCAACAACGGTTTTGATTGCCCAGTGTCTGGTGAAATGGGCCCAGATGACAAACACACCAGTTTATAAACGTGCCCTATCTGAAACGTCTCCCCCCCCCCTCCCCCAGGAGGAGGAGGAAAAAAATCTTAGCCGCATGGGTGGGGACTTACCAGAGCGGCCACGTAGACCTTGTACACGGGGTCAGCACACACCATGGAGAGGACACTGCAGCAAGACTCCACCACCACATCTCCCGACGCCTCGCACCCGCCTGCCGCTGATGCCACGCCACCGGGTCCGGCCCCCGGGCAGGAACGCTCCCCATTGGCCAACAGGAGAGCTCCACTGACATCGTGGGACAACCGACGCAGTGCCATCTCCCTGATGTTCCAGTTCCTGGAGAAGAGGCAGCCCACCAGCTCCATCCCAAACACCTGAGAAGATGCACATGTGTGGGACACACATTAGCATGGTGTGTTTCTCAGCCAGGGACACACAGAGTCACACAGAGACATGAGGATGAGGGAACTGGTGAGCCTCACCCTGATCCAGGGCTTAGCCAGCTCCTTGTAGCTCTGGGGGATCTGCTGGACTCCATAGTGGGGAAGCGTGAAGTCGCCCTCCTGTGTCTGCCTCGGGCTCTCACTGGCAGCCACGGTCTGGCCCTGGGGATGAGTTCCGGCATTTTCCACAGGGGAGGCTGGCTCATGGCTGCAAGCAAAAACCACCCGCGGTCACCGACTCGCAATAAAGCCCCCACTACAAAGGCTTGCTGTCGTCATCTTAGATTTCATCATCTGCTAAACAAACTTCTAGACTACAGAACAGCTGAAATTCCAATTCAACCTGGTGAGGCAACAGGACAGATGTTAACCCTAAACACAGCCAGCAGTTGGGTTCGGAAGTCATCTTCCAAGAGATGAGTGAGTGACCACAGTATTTTATACCACATTATTATATGCATCACTATAAAAAGCAGTAGCAGTGACGTTAAACTTTTACATTTTGCAGATTTAAACAGGAAGAGCGTGTCCATTTGATAATGCATGTGCAGACGTGCCCCTACACCTGCCCTTAATGGGGCATTCTTGATTTTGAGCCGCATTCACATCCCGAGGGATTATCAACAGCAAAGGTGACTCCTAGATATCACTTGAAACCAAGGCAGACGCGTAAAACAAGGCCAGGTGCCTTGGTGTCTGGCTCCCGTAACCACACAGCCTGCTGATGAATTATGGGTAAACTGTTGGATTATGGGTAAGCGAATACTCACAGTTTCACTCTGGACAATGTATTCATTTTCCACTATTATTTTGTGCTGAATACCAAACTATAGAACTAGCACATAAGCCTGCTACGTTGTTTTATACAACTATACACTATGAGAAGATCAGCTGCTGATATTGAAATGTAGCAGGCCACAAAAGTAGAGATGGAAGATCTCTTGTAGAAGATCTATAAATCTTGCCATGATATTGCATTATCCATAGAGACACACTTCGAGGCCAAAGCAGATGGGATACCACTAAATAAAGTAGCAGTAGGTGAGCAAATCAGTTCAGCACCCAACATCTGAATTAATTAGTTGTGTAGCTGTAAGTAAATGATGGAAATATTTTTTTGTGTTACGTAAATGGGAATTCCTTCAGAGAGGAAAATCCAAAGTCATTCAATGCCGAATGAAAATCATGGGGAAATCTCAAGTCTTTGGAGGATATCAACAGTGTACAAAACAAGACAGACAGAGAGACAGACTCAGATTTCCAGCTGCTTCTGCATTACTGTCTACTTCCAGTCATCCCATATACCGGCTGCCAGGGTAATGGATGGGGTGGTCAGGATTTTAGGGGGAGGTCGTCTACATGAGTCTCACATGCTCGTGTTCCCATGGACTTTTTGAGTCACTTCAGGCTGGTAGAACAAAGAGCTCCGTGTCGACTCACAGAGGCCATGTAGGAGTCACATGGCACCACAAGGAGCCGCCCCAGCTAGCAGGAAACGGGATGGGACTCTCCAATGCCTCCGAAAATCCTTGCCGGTTGTGCCAGTGCCGGTTATTATCCGAGTGGTCCCTCATTTAGTGAAGCGTGTGGCGTCAGAAGTCATTAAAGCATCACGCGGGCGGGGATGAAATAGACAACGCAGACGTTACGGTTACCTGTAAAAGTCATGTGACTTCCACTTGGCCCTGCAGAGCGGACAGATGAGAGGTTCCTGGTTCCTCCTGCACTCTTCGGCCCCTGCAGAGAGGAGGGGACGTTCAGTAGGTTTCTGAGAGACGCTCCCCGATAGCTCATCGGGGAGGTGGGAGGGGGGGGGGGGTGTTCAAGGCATGAGAGCTGACGAATCAAACTTCCTCTGCGGTTTCATACAAAAGCGGAGAGGAAGGTGTCCTCAGCTGCACTGTGCTTTCCCGGCCGACCTCCGCGCCTCGGAGTCGGCAGAATAAGATCAGCAGAGCATAACAACAAAACTCAAACTTACTCCCGCTTGCACATTTATATAAGCATGGAGGGATTCTGGCAATATCACTGCTAACTCCTATTAAATGTGAGTATGGCCAATAACCTGACACGAGTACAAGCTATAATCCAACACCAGCACAAGCCAGGAAAGGTAAGTGAAAGCGGCAGAATGATATGGGCATCTTGGGGTTACGGGCCACAGGTTTACCATGGCGAGTACCGAATCAGGCTGCCCTCTGCTGTGGCGCTTGTCCTGAGGACTGTGTTTATGTGGTGAAAAAAACGACCCAAGAAGTGGGTAATGATAACGATGGATTAAGATCATGGAAGATAAAGTTGTTGCAATTCAAAGCTCTTGGTCCCATACAACAATGAACAGGGTATATAAATGATTCAAGCACACAGTTACAAGCAAAGGAAGTCTAAAAGCCCCGGTTAAGAGACTCGGTAGTAACAATGAAGTGAAATTATTCATTGAGCTCCTCTGTAGCTCTAAGCTTACATAACACTGAGTCCTATTGTATGGCAAAGTCTACCAAAGAATGCTAATGTCTTTGATCTGCAGGTCGGAAGAAATGTTTAGGGTAGCAGAACCTTCCAGTAGCATTTTTTGGAAGTCATGAAGACAAGGGGGACCTTATTTCGGTATACTACCATGTGGTTAGAGTGGGAGTCACAGAAAATGGACTCCTGACCTAGGGTACAAATTCTTAAATCTGTACTTTAAAAAATGCACATCCTATACTACACTCCACCTTACCACTCCACTATACTGATTCATACTATACTATATTTTTCAATTACACTTATATTTTCTTCTCAAACAAGTCTTTAGTAGCCCTGTCTCACAATTGTTAGCTATTGTAGGCACCATAAAATCAAGTTGAGGCAGAGAGCATAGATAAGTTTGCAGCACACCCCCCCCCACCCCCAAACGGGGGGCAAGGGCAAGCGAGGGCGGCCGGGACTCACAGATGGACATGCAGTGGTGGTGCAGCTTGTTCCTGCAGCCCTCCTCACAGACAGTCAGGCTTTCCTCATCCAGCATGTCCAGCAGACAGATGGGACACATCTGCTCTTCCTCGTCCTTCATGCTGCCAGGTAGGAAACAAGAATGAAACCTTTCCACATTCTAGAACCAACATTTTAAAATTGTCTTTAAGTAACGACCCCAAAAAAAATTTAACCACATTTTATGTCACAAAATCATACTGCACTAATAGTAACAAAAACAAACAGAACGTAGTGTCTAGTTTTTTTTTTTTTTTTTTTTTAAACCTCAACCCATTTTTGGGTCGCAACCCACAAAGTTGTGAATGAGTGCTGGAGACCTAAGCACATCACTTTAAGCCTGCAATGAAGCTCACAGGTCATACCTGTTCTCGTTGCTGGAGGTCGAGGTGCTGGAGGCACAGGATGTGTGCGAGTTGGACATGCGGGAGACGAACTTCTGAATGGTGTTCCTGGAGGGGGCCTTGATCCGCGAGCTTCGGCGGTTGTGATACTTCTGGAACAAGCTCTCCACCTACACACCATGTAAAGTGAACACACAGCAAGTCCCCTAAGCTCTGTGCTAATAACTGCTCCTGTAGGCAGGTGAGGTCTCACCTCAGAGGACAAAACAAAATACAGTGGGTGTTGATGTAAGGACCACGTGACCCCTACTTGACCTCACGCAACGAGGTCAAGTATTGACTAGCACCCTCAGATATCTTGTCAGTTTCACGGTGCACCACGTTTGCCTGACATTACCTCAAAGTTCTTCAGGGTCTTCCTCCAGAGAAGAGCGTCCGAGGGCTCCAGCTGGAAGACTCTCAGCATGACGAAAAGCACGTGGATGCAAAAGGTCCCCCTGCCACAGCTGCAGGTCTGCGGGGCGAAAAGGACGGCTTCAGAGTCGCACAGTTGCGAACGTTCACCCCCGATGTGTTTTCATAGGATGCCGAGGGGCCCTGACCTGACCCTAGACTAGGAGGAATTCCCCTCGAGTTCAGATTCTTCTTAATTTGTCCTTCCCAGACTTCACAAGACTAAATATTTACACAAGAGGATGAAACATGCTGACTACACCAACATCAAAGTGGCGTTAGCGGTTACTTTCATACTAAGCGGCTTTCTCCCAGTCTACTTAGGCAGCAAATACCCTCCAGGGGAAACACAGTTTGATAAACTTTCACCCCAGGCATTATTTCAACACCTCAGACAACAGCAAACCCTACATGCCCAAATACTAGCCTGCTATGGTGTTAGCTAATTGGGTAGTAGTAGTGTGAGTTATGTAGAGGATACTATTCGAACAAAGGAAGCTGAAAAGGCAGACAAGGTCATCAGGGAGACCCACAGTAAGCCGTCTCCTTCACTATGGCTACTAAATAACGACCCCCGCACACTCCAAAAAAAATAAAAATAAAAAAATACTTAAATAGCATAACCATAACCATACTTGATAGCATAACCATCCTCAACCTCTAATAACAGGCTGATGAAAAGTGGTTTCATCGCAAATAAATAACAGCGATTTTTTGAATTCCAATTGTTCTTACAAACACGCAGGGAAGAGAAAAAAAAATGGGGGCAGACAGTAACAGACATGGTTTCTTTTTAAAGCATGTGTTATTTTTAAACATTTGCGCCGCTCAGATGGGACAGCCAAAGTAAAGGCTACAAACCTCAGGCGTCTAAAGTATTAGTGCACAGTGTAACGCTCATGTTTTTAAACCAAAAAAAAAATAAAAAATAAAAAATGCTTCCCTTTTTCTCTTCAAAGCAAAACACATGCTCTTTAAAGCAAGATAGAAGAATGAAATATGCATCTTTAATAGCGATATGTATGTTGAAGATATCACAGCAGATGTGTTTATGATCTGTGTAATACAATATTTACCCCGACAACCTAAATATTTGGCAAGTTAAAACTGTTCCCCAAAAACGTCTTATTTTCTCTTCCTCAATATCAACTTTGTTTTCTTTTTTCATGCTTTTGGTCACATTACTGAACACATGTTCCAAGTGTGCCTTGTGACTGAAAAGGCAAAGCGCTACCTCTGTTAGGCCACAAATAAACAAAAAACAGATCTGGGGAAAAAAAAAAACCTTTAGTTATCGCATAAAGGTTGGCGTGAGGAATACAGCCACTAAACACAGTTATCCTGGCTTCTCTTCAGCTGAAGAAGTTCTGTAAGCACAACTTCACCATCAATCATCTCCTTTACCTGTGGCCCAATGAAAACCCTGTATTTGTTGTCAGGGCTGTCTCCTCCAATCAGGAAGGAGTTGGGTCCTATCTGCTGCAGCAGGTAGAGGCGGGCCCTCATCACCTTGTTGACACGACGATTGGTTTCCTCGGGACTGTAGGGCGAGAAACCGTCGGGGGAGGGTGCTCGCCTGGGAGGAGTCACCCGGCCACTCTGGAACTACACAGAAAACACATGCATGGCTGAAATGTCCAGACACACATACACGTGACTCCAATGGGGGTTAACCCACGACCTCGCCCATTTTGAATGAAGGTGCAGTGTTCATCAGTCACTTAGTTTTGTCATAAATTTTGCACAGCTTGAGCTTGACAAAGGGCCAATCAGATTGTTTCTTGACATGTAGTTGATGATAAGCATTGAAGAACATAAGGTTAAAAATTAGGAGTATATTTTGAGGTGGGGAACACGTCCAAACGGTTTTAAATCAAGTGTTTGGATCCGTCGACGATCCAGTGCCCCGACGATCCAGTGCCCCGACCCAAGACTTGGCACTTACCGGCACCGGGGAGGCCCTCTTCCGACGCACGCCGGGTGACTCGGGTTTGCTGACAGACCGGCCCGAGGAAGAAGAAGCCGAGGAAGAGAATGGTCCAGGTGACGGGCTCCTCCTTCCTCGAGATGGAGGCGATGTGGTCTGGGCATCACTCCCTCCACCGTCGGCTCCCCGGCAGCCCGCCTCACTCCCATCAGGCCGCAGGGGGATGGGCTTCACGACCTGCCGGCAGGGGGGGGGTCAGCCGAAAGTGTGCTTTTTACCCCCCAGGAACGTCACTATTTAGTTAAACTTTTAGTTTTATTTTCAGCTAAATCCAGAAAATGTCTTTGCTGCAAGTGCAATGAAGGAGTTTAAATCCACCAAACCATCTACTGAGGTTAAGAGAGAACCATCTAGGGCAATTAACACCGCTAGCGGGCCCTATTTCATGTTGATCGGTTGAGGGCCTGGGGGGACCCACAAGGGACTCACCACGGGGCCCCTGCGGCTCCGCCTCTCCAACCACTCGTGCTTCCAAGTGGGCATACAGGTGGCCTTGAGTTTCTCGCGGATCATCCGCTCCTCCGGACGGTCCTCCATCTTCTGCAGGCCTCGCGGCGTGTCCTTGCTCTCCATGTCGCGACTGGCGCGGGAGGGGGGATAAGTGGTGTTAGAGACCAGCGGTCTGTATCTGCCGCCCTTCCTATTCAGTCCAACACAAACCCACACGGGACATGCAGTCCACAGCGCCAAGCACCACGGGAACAGTTCCTAACAAAAAGGCTCTGAAACAACCAAAGTGCTTGAGTGATTCTAAGCTACGGCATTCTGTACATTTACAGTACATTTCTTCATTTAATTAGCATTTATTTATTTATTTTATTTATTTATTAAACTAACAACCTTTTTTCCCCTCTTTGTAAAAGCAGGATCAGACAGTCCTGGGAACAACTGGGGGGTTAAGGGCCTTGCTCAGGTGCCCCATGGTGAAATCACCCAGGGATTTAAACCAACAGCCTTCTCATCACAACCACAGCATCGTAGCACCAACTATGAAAACACAGTCAGTCACTCAACGGTATTGCTAACCGCTAATAACAAGAAAAAAAAAAAAAAAAAAACATGATGCTATCCTGAAAACCCGAACAAGCCATGTGTGGACTGACTGACCCCGAATGGGCTCCTATCAACCAGAAAAAAGAGCCATTCTGAACACTGGGCTTCCGTAGCACCCAGTGGTGTGAAAGACCAAGCCAAACATTTAGAGAATCCGTCAATGTATTTTTACAGCAGAGCCCCTCCTTAAAGGACAGAGAAAACAGACTAAAGCACCCCCCACCCCCCCACCATTATGGGCATCGGGGAGGGGGGGGGCACAGGACAGCCCAAACTGGAGGATGTTATGATAAGATGACAGAGCAGTCAGGGAGCATTAGATTTACAGAGTCTCGCACAAAAACAGGGCCCCTGACAGCCGCAACACGAGGGCCGGGCATGGTCTGGGGGGCCGACAGAGAGATAGGCAGTTTCAGTAATGACACCTGGCACTTCCCCAGAACTGCCTCAAGGGGCGCCTTAATAAAACTACTAAACACAGCACCCCCTTGTGAAAGTATGAAATCCTGCAAGTGTTGCACCCAACCTGAAAATCATCAAAAGAAAAACATGCAAATAAAAATGCCTAATGCGTGTGCGTGTATGTATATATAAATTATGAATACAACAGTCAGATCTGCAGATGATTAGAGAATTATCTTTTGTTTATTCAATTAACTTACATTTGAAGGAACCTAGTAGTCTAGTTTTGAATTCTCTACGATATGCTATCTTGCCAATGTTTATCTGCAAGAGAGGAGCTGACCGGGCACTGCAGGCCTGCCAAACGAAACCAGAACGGAGCCAAGAATTATTAACTACCACATAACAGATCTACTCAACACCAACCAGCATGTGTAGTTAAAAAAATGCTAAAAAATAATAAGTGAACACAGATACCAGCAAGGGTTATTTGCAGATTTTCTTGCAGATGACTGATTGTTTTTTTACATGACGAACAAACAGTCACCACTACAGGAACATTGAACACAGCGTAGCTGAAAAACACAGGAATTTAAAAACGACTTCTGACAGAGTCAGCTAATGGTCTGTGTAAGCCAGCAGTTCCACATGTTGTGTAATAATAACTACAATAACGATCGATAAAAACCGTGAAGATAATATCTGCAATAACAATAGATTTGTAACATTGACTTGTGGCTGCAAATTCAAATTGGCTGCCCATCATTGATAGTGTATGATAAAGTAAAAATATGGCTTTATTAATTTTGTAAACGCTAAACATACATAAGCTCATTCAAGACTTAACAGCTTGCAACACAAACAAAAAGTTAAACCTTAAAACCCATCTAAACTGAGAGGAAAAAAAAAAAAAAAAAAAAAAAAAAAAAAACAACACACAAAAGTGACTCTGAATCCATTACCCCGGTTGAACACTGACTGTAAATAGGGTCAGACCTGGTGACCCGGGAGATGCAGGTTTCCGTAGAATACAGAGCACGGCTAAACGAGAGAGATTAAAAATTCAACGCGAGAATGCTTCCTGCTCACCAGAAACTAGAAGAAGTTTTAAAGACACCACAACCAGGAAATGAGTCATGCATACGTTTTAAAATATCTCAGAGCACTCACACAAACCTTCTGATGAAAATGAAAAACCGCACAGGTCACATCACATTTTACCACTGAAAGACAACAATTTCATGTTTTGTCCATACTTTCAAGAAAAAAAAAAAAATGAAAACTGAGTGAGATCTGGAATCCAGGGAGGGAAGTATCCTGGCTTAGTGTAAAATGTCCTTTTTAAGAGGAGAATGTTTGTAATGCCAATATATACAAAAAATAAGTTGTGTAAATTTGACTCAAGACCTAATATCATTTGGGAAAATTAATATCTCTAAGCAATGTTTTTTCATGCAGGAGACCTTTTTATACAAAAACCCTCCTCAGTATAGCTATTGCAAGCAACATGGACAGAAAAATTCAATATTAATGCATTTCCTCAACTCTTCCGCAGCGCAGAGAGTGCGGTCTTTAAAAGCAGACCATAATAAACACATAGCCTCACTTTGTGGAAAGTACAACCTTAACTCACGGTTAAAATGTAAGAGAAAGCAAGGTTGTATTTTTTTTAACCAGGATTCCTTTGAAACTGCAAAAAAAAAATGTGTGTCCCAGGCCAGGATAGAAAGGGGATGAGAGTTCAGCATGTCGACTTTGGGTGAAACAGAGAGGCAGTGACCTGGCTCTTGTGTGACAGCAATCCCACAGTTCTGCTGGCTGGGGAACAAAGAGGCATTGTGGGCCGTGCAGGTGGGATGCAAAAAGGCACTGCAGTGGAGAATCTATTTCAAGCACCCACGTAAACTGAGACCGGACCCTCAGTGAGTGTGTGTGTGTGTGTGTGTGTGTGTGTGTGTGAGTTTGTAATTATTACATTGAGGGGACCAGATTTCCCGATAATGTGATTAGAAACTAGTAACTTTTTACCTGTGGCGACCTTTTCAGTCCCCACAAAAAACCTCAATTTTTTACAAATCTGTGAATGCAATCAAAACACCAAATGTGCCAAAAGTCTTGTATCAAGTTACTTATGGATATGCTTAAGGCTGGGAAGGGTTAGAGTGGGATAAAGGTTATGCCCCTAGATATCAATGGAGAGTCCCCATAAAAATATAAATATGTAGAGTATGAGTGTATGTGTGTGTGCATGTGTGCAGGAGAAAGAAAGATAGAGAGAGAAAGAGAGAGAGACAGATACACTTCTAGCAGGGATAGTGGGCCCCGCACTCAAAGCACAATGGGGGCACCTGGCATTGTTGGGGCAATTCAGTAGGATTAACGGACGACCACAAAAGACTGCAGAAAAAAACCCATATAATCCTTAAGGAGTCGGAGCGTTGTGCAGACAATAAGAGGAGCTGTAGAAGGAACTTCAATAAGCAAAAGGCTACAAGTTCCATGAAGAAGAGCGTCTGTTTTGCAAACACAGTGTATACAGCTCAGATGAGGCGAGGACTGAACTGTGAACGTCGCTTTGAAGAAAAAGGGCAGTGAAGAGAACACCGGAGCTGCACCTGAACATGGCGGCCGTACACAAACGCAGCAACTGTAATGAAAGAGAGCAGGAACACAGGACTCAAAGCAGCGCTAGACTCGATCTCAGCTGTCGGCCCAGCAGCGAGCTGTAGGATCTGGGTTGAGGGTCACAGGTGGAGTCCGCTGTCTGGTCTCCTTGCTGCAGACCGTGTTGAGGCCTTCAGCAGAAATTCTGTACCATAACCACCTCATAATATACGTAAAAACGGCAGGACAGAGTCCAGACGGTCCCCCACAGGGACAATATACCGTTTATATACAGGATGTCCTGCCTCTTGCAGATTAAACAGTTGACTTTTCACCCCCAGGATAGGAAGATGAATCCTGACAAATATCTCCGAAGCCACAGGCAGCAGCTGGTACCAGTTACATGCTCATCGTAATACTGCTCCACAGCTTCACAATGAACCAGTTAACGTGTCAGAAATAGAATCAAAAAGGTCATGTGTTGTTAAGTGGGGTGTGTGTGTGTGTGTGTGTGTGTGTGTGTGTGTGTGTGGGGGGGGGGGGGGGGGGGTGAGCCCCCGAGCGAGTCT
>JAODKE010000125.1:1053480-1069317 GCA_026779605.1 Mormyrus hasselquistii
GTCGGGGGGGGGGGGGGGGGGTGGTGGGGGTGGGGGTGGGGGGGGTGGGGGGGGGTGCGTGGGGGGGGCGGGCGGCCGCGGCGGTTTGAATGCCCAAGAGCAGTCTCTGATCTCCTACTGCCCATTCATTTTTAGTGCACCCACATTTCACGTCGTAACAATACTCATTTTCAGAGCGCCTTCCAGAACCCAGAGTGCCCCGATAACCAGGTGGGCGGCAATGGAAGGTGTGTTAGCGGCGAGCCGGGCCGAGCCGGGCCGAGCCGGGAAAAAGGGGGCGTGCAACTGAATGTTATCTTTGGCTCTATAGCAGTCACTAGCAATCACTTGAAGTCTCCATCTGGGGGGGCGTGGGATGGGATCATGTGACACTCACAGTCCATCACAAATCACTCGCTTTCCTAAGAAACCCTGAACTGGCAGACTGGTCATATTCTCATATTGACATGACTATGATAGCACATATAGGTCAGTCACTTGTAAAAATGAAATCGATAAAATTCCAGTCAAAATTACCCCCCCACCCCAAAAAAAAAAAAAACACAGGAACCCTCCCTAAGAGATATGTGATACTCTAAAGTCCAGACTTCCTCTTTCATGTGCACGTACAGCACAGTTACAAAAACAAACAGAAAAAAAAAAAAAAAGGTTCATGACAGGAAATGACTCGCGGCAGACATCCTGAGCGCAGGGAGGACGACGGAAACCAGGACAAAGACGGCTGGCATTTTCGCTGCGTCTGTATCTCACACCGAATAAAACTGAAACCCCGAACAGCACTGAACAGTTAAGTGTTTACTACATTGTGTAACGTGCAAGTGCAGTTTAAGGTTAAGGCTGGGTTAGAGTTACCATAGTCAGGATTAGGGTTATGCAGGAATATATGAAGTGTGTGTGGCGCACTTGTGTGTCTTCCGTCCCAATGCTTACTGGGCTGGACTTCATGTTCACTGGGATCACAGACTAGATAAGCAGTTACTGAAAAATGCATGGATGTCAGCATCCAGATGTCACACGCCATTTTGGGGAAAGCCTGGCGCCACCCATCGAAAGCAAGTCATACTGCAAACTGCAAACAGATGAGGCAATGGAGGAGTGTAGCAGAATAGCCTGGTGGCCACATCCAGGCTCGCCGGAGAGGGGCTTCTGTTTTACCTCACGCAAAGCCGTCGCTGCCCGATGCCCCACGCTGCCTGCCAACAGAGGGCTGGTAAGCTTCCTGGAGGGCGTCACAGGAGATCGACTTTCATTCATCATTAAAAACCCACCAAGGGGTTGGAAGACTCAGCCACCGGCTGCATTCGTCAAGACACCGTGTCACAGTGACACCGTTTTGGCAGATCCTCCTGTGCTCGCCCCGCCGTGCTGAGCCAACAGAAGATGTTAATTAGGGTGAGAGTATTTGATCGACTGCGATGTGCGTTCAGCATGAAGTGAATGATCGACAGGACCTTCACATCCGGAAGGTCACTGCACAGAAATTGTGCAGCATATATGGTAAATATCTGAAGTTATAAAACGATTTACTAATGACAAAATAAGACTTTCGGTGGGGGGGCGGGATAACTCGGCAGTAGTTTATAAGATTTTATAAACTCCCCCCCCCCCCCCCCATGCAAAACTAGTTTGTATAACTGCCATTTTTAAAATGCTTGCATAAAAATTGTTTAATCCCAAAATACTTTTTATTTACAAAAATCACAGGTATGAGACATGAGAATCATATCTCAAAGGAACACAACGCTTATGTGACAGTAATAACAGATATTTCTAGTCAAAGTCATGCTAAGTGAAAACAAGTTAGCAACAGAAAAACAGTTAGCACAGGAAGACGATTGTAGACGTCCGCAAAACCCTCTGTGGCCGCCCTATACCGATTTGTGGTTTGCCCTGTCGCCATGGCTCTACTTAGCCAGCTAGATTTACAATATAGCACTCAAAGTAAAGAGGTTTTTACTTGTCTGAATGTGAAATATGTGCACCAGTCACACCTTCAACACATTACAGGACTGTATGCATCCAATCTGCTCTCCACTTGTTTTTCTATGAAGCATTATAATACTGGATTGTTTTATCTGATATCATGCATCGGTTTGATGGTTTAGATGGTCTTGACTACAACACTAAGACCAAGACATTGCCGTGACCAGAGGGTATCAAGATCAAGCCCAAGACCAAGACACACTAACGCGAGACCAAGACCAAGACCGAAAACAGAATAGGGTTAGAATTAACATCAACTGTAGAGAAAAAGAGCATTGCTGTGGTGTCATTATTCGTTGTAACATTTTTAAAATAGATGCATCTGACTGGTTGCATTTGAACTGAGGCGTGTAATAAATAATGATACTGTTCTGTGAGGATGCGCCGTTTTCTTTTTTTCCCTCCCATCCCATCGAGACCGCTATATCCTGAGACCAAGACAAGACCGAGACCACAAAAAAATTGGTCTCGAGACAAAGACCGGTTTCAAGAACTACAGCACTACGGTTTGTGGCAATCATTTTCTTGACACTGACTTCCATTCCAACAGCTCCACCATCTTCACCTCCACCTAGATGTATCCGCTCACTGAGAGAGCCATCTGCATCAGTAGCAGTAAATTTTATGCAGAAGACTCAGCAGTAGGGGTTATGGAGGATTGTAGAACTTCACAACTTGCGTGAAAGAACAGGCAAAGCAAAAAAGTAAAAAAATGCATATGAATATTTTCAATTAAATTTCATGTGATTTTCACGAGCGTTACTTTTGCGGCAGGAGGATGTTATACAATGCTCGGGGTCGTCTTGAAAACTTGGGAACAGGAGACAGGAGGTGTCCATTTTGACAAGGGGTCAAAATGCACAAACGTAATTCCCAGGAGGCCAGAAACACCCAGACAGGTTGGATCACCTCTGAAATTAGGAACCGTTACATTCGAGGCCTGGAAAGGGCTTTTATTTTTGGAGGTAATGTGAAACTTCTGTAATACTACAAATAACTCCCAAATAACTTCTGAATTTAGAGCAGTCGGTGACCGATGGCCCCACATTCTGCCGTTTTCGCCAGCCACAAGCCCCTACGGTGCCATAAAGATTGTGAAAACACAGTTGCCAAGGACACTGAAGCCAACACACTTATAATACAGCGGGCAGCCAGTATTGTAAAACCACAGGGGACTCGTGCACGCAGGAAACAGCCATGTTTCAGCAGGTTACGGATGGGCAGTCCGAGCAAACCGGGAAAAGGTGAGATGTCAAGATCTACAGCAAGATGCTGTTTTAATTCAGATCAAATGTTTAAGTGGGTTTATGGAAATACTTTGCAGATACCATGTTCTTAAACTTCTTGGGAAAGAGAAAAATCAGGATGATAGCAGACTGAAGGTCAAGCCATTGTTTTTGCAGGTGGAGAGGGTGATGTGGGAGGTGTGTGTGTGTGTGCGCGCGCGCACACACACACACACACACACACACACACACACACACACACACACACACGCACACACACACACACACACACACACACACACACACACTCGCAAGTTTTTCATCCCAAGGCTCAGCGCTGGGTTCCGGAATGCTCATGGAATGCAGAAAAATTCCTTCCACCACCCGTTGCCATCCGAAGCACTCAGCCCCCACAGTGGACCATGACCCCGTCACCCCAGCACCACCCCCGTCCTCTGGCCTCCACCTTCCGCTCACTGTGGGGGGGCCAGAACGGTTAACAATTCTTCAGAAGAGCCGACTGCCCCAGTGCCCGGCAGTAAAACAAGGAAATGGCCTTGTTTTTGTGGCCAAGGTTATATTTTAGATGGAAAGACATCTCACTGAACCATGAGTGCCGGGGGCAGGGGGGGAATTCCCAATACTCTCAAAAAGCAGGCCAAAAGCACAGCGACAGTCCAGTAAACCCACTCCTGAATCAGCTGATCTCAGGTTTTTATGGACTGTGTTTATTAAATCCAATCAACCACCCCTCCCTTCCGAAAGACATGCACCCCTCCCACCAAAACTTCCAAATGATATGCCCAGCATGTCAGCATGATTGTGCAGAGTGCGCTGACAAGTAGACAGCCGATTAATGGCCCCACTACCCTGGCATACTAGAAGTGGAGCACTGCATGCTGGGAAGGGGGAGGGAATCCACCCTCCATATCCCTAAACAAAACACAGGCCGGCACGTTAAGTGCGGGGAAAGGGCTTTGGGCAAGAGCTTTCAGAGAGGCTCCGTGAAGCGCTGGGGCGGAACTGACACCGTTTTAACATTCTCCCGGTTACACAAGATAATCCGAGAAACTGTCGATTCAACAGACACGGTTCTCAGAACTACGCGAGAGTTCTCGCTTCACAGGGACACGTCATGGGATGACTTGCTCAACATTAGTAACCGTTTACTCCCCATTTCATCCAGTGGCTTTGGATTTCCCATATAAAAAGAAGTCAGTGAGCCGAGAAGAAACTACAGCCAATGCAAACAGATGCGCTATGTTCACTTGTCTTGAACACGCATTTCCTGGAGCAGCATCCGCATTCTGCATGATCACTGAGCCTTGAAGCGGAAATGTGGAAATGCCTGTTTGCTGATCGCTTATGGTACTGTCCAGTAAAAGGCTCCCTTGCTTCATTTGGGTGTGGATGGTTTGAGAGAACTCAATGCCTTCAGAAACCACCTCTAGAATGTTTATGCGGGACCAAGGGAATCAAGTACGCTCAAATACTGGATCTAAAAAGGTTCCACACTGGGCAAAAGGAACCAAGAGCCTTCACATATTGGTTGTAACAGTTCCACACTAGCCCAAGGAACCCAGGACCCTCAGATATCAGTTCTAACAGGTTCATACCAGCAGGACACACACTACTAGCAGTGCATTCCTCTGAAGTTGAAGTGTGGCTCGTTACCACGCAAGCGATTTTGCATTTCTTGAAACAGCGTCCGTCTGTTTACAGTCTCTCAGTTCATCATAACCCTCCTTAAAGCGTCAAAGCAATTTCGCAGCCAGTATCTCATTTTATATGCATCACAAATATGCATATCATAAGAAACAAGAGCCCCTCAGAATCTACAGAGGAATGCCGGAACTATGCCGGGGTACTGGTGGCCTTTTCTTGACGACGCCGCCGTACCAAACAAGCTAACATTAGCTACCCCGCTACCCAACTCATACCGTTTCAAATAAACCGAGCAAGTGAAAACGTGCCTTCGAGCGTGCCGGTATCAGGTTAGCTGAAACGCTACTCCACTCCACCTTTACGGCAGCACATGCCAACTTTTTAACCTTTAAGGGCATCAGTACAACTTTTTAAAAAAAAAAAAAAAAAAAAAAACAGCTTCTAAAAGCTAAAACACAGACATCAGACGCTCTCAGTCTGTTGTGCAACATGTAAACATCTACGTGAAGCTATATGCATTTATTGCAAATCCGTCGCATTCAAACAGCAGCTCTTACAGTAATAAAGAAAAAGAAACAAGGATTCTGCAAGAACTCATGATGTGGTTGTTAATTTCTAAGCAGCAGAAAAGTGTGAAGGCGGAGCCGTGTACTAATGGCCGCACAGCAAAGAGAGCCGACATGGGGGGAAAACAATGTAGCCAACCATCTCAGGTCCAGCAGGTAAGTGAGCTAAAACAAAAAATATAGCCCCCTCAAGAGAGTAAGGGGGTGTTGCTATACGGTGTACCAGGGCCTGAGAATCGTACCTGGAATCACTCATAACCCTTTGTGCACTAAAAACTCTCACAATCAAACGTGTGACGGAGATGATTCACCAGGAATTTGGGTCACTTCTACCAAAAACCAGATGTATGCCCACCCCCCACACCCACTAGCACCCCCCAAGACCCCCCTCCCCCTCCTGTCTGCCTGCTCTTCAGTTCACCAGCAAACAAAGCCTGGGAGTTAAATTCTGACGTTCAGTCAGACAGCTGGCCTGTTCCGACTCAGCCGTACAAATTTAGAGGCCATAAAGCAGCCCTCTTCAAGATGACCACCACAGCAAAGCAGACACACAAACCTCCATGACAAGCAAAATGAATGCAACAAAACGAAAACAGTAGCAAAACGAAAACAGTAGCAAAACGAAAACAGTAGCAAAACAAAAACAGTAGCAAAACAAAAACAGTAGCAAAACAAAAACAGTAGCAAAACAAAAACAGTAGCAAAACAAAAACAGTAGCAAAACAAGCAGCTCGCTAATTAGTCTCTGCATGCTTGGACACCAGCAGCTTCATTACTAGTTGTGGAAAAAAACTCCCCCCGCTTGTCTTTTTTGCCACAAAGTAACCTTCAGCTTTTACACATTAACTGTACACAGCAAACGTAATCAATCTCTTCTGTATTTGAATCTCTGGTTAATTCCTGGCTTTGACAATGAATTTTCCCTCGTGGATTCCAACATGAAACGATACATGACGGACAGACGACAATGGACCACAGCACTGCTGCCTCTCAAGCTGGGCATGGGGAACCCCAGCTTCTGCCAGGGCAAAGCTGACAGGACAGCGGGTGAACGACAGACGATCCGGACAGCTATACTTCTATTCGGCTCATTACTCACATCATCGTTCATAATAACAGGATTACGGGAGATGAGCAAACAAACAAGGACTTGGCCAGCAGCTACCTAAGGTGTGTTAAAGGAGCCGTTATCAGTTTACTGGTTTGCGGAGACGTGCAGAAGATTCAGTCTACCATCTTACCGCCAGCCACAGGGGACAGCTGCAAGTCCACAGTCTTCTGTGGACCTAACTGCTAGTCAACCATCCAGACCTTTGATTTTTCATAACTGATGCTCTACATGAGTCTCACAATTTAAAATCAGACATTGACATTAGCTGCATTTAATAAAAAATAACTCTGCAAAAGTCTTAAAGGCTATTTATCTTGGCAGGAAGTGCATATATTTGCTTAAAAGAATAACACAATTTAACATTATAATGAAAGCAAAATTAAAAGTAACAGTAAAGATAAGCAAAAATTAAGTCTCTCCTTCAAAAAGTTACTGATATCTTGTTGGAGAGGTTAGATAAACTCTGCTTCAGTTCCTTTAAGGGCTCCTCAGCCATTCCATGTATTCATTAATTAACCTGATTCATTAATTAAACCTGATTTGTTAAATAACAATATGTCAAGTGACATATTGATTATCCAAACAAGGTGGGGTAGTGGTCGAGTTTTTTTTTTTTAAAAAAAACAAAACACATGGGTAGATTGGACGGCTGCTGCAAATAGTGATGATTTTAGGAGAGGTTCTGAAATTGCTACGCTGACACACTTTGACAGGGATAATATAACAGTTTTACACAAACATGAAAATCACTTAAACATCAATTTCTGTGACTGCCTAAGACTTTCGAACAGCACTGTATAAACAAACTGACAGCGACCCGCAGACACGTTTGCAAAGGAGCTCTTGAACAGAGCTGTAACTTGGATGATACCTTCTCCGTGGGCTTCAAATGTCAACGTCAGGCTTCAAATTCAGCGAAAAATTCTAATGATCTGAGGTCTCCATTTACAGGCCTGCAGAGATATCTATAGAAGCCCTGTAGAAGACTGTTTCTTGAAGTGTATGTAAAAGACCAGGCTAGGGAGGGGAGGTGTGGGGTATCTGTCTTTATACATTGGAAAGAAAGGAAATATATGTATATTCTTTAGGGACAATGAATTGGTTTTATTTTTTTGAGTGTGATGGTCAGATTGGCAGAAGAACCTCCAAACTAATGTAACACCGGCATAACCAGTGATCCTACAGACCAGTGTTTCCTAATCCGGTCCTCAGGGACCCACATACAGTCCAGGACTATCTACCAAGGAGTTGGGCGGGAGCAAAAACATGGACTGTCTGTGGGTCCCCGAGGACCAGGAGTGCCCAGGTGTGGCACTTGTCTGCCACCCACATGAAGAGGAAGATGCTAGCGGCCGTTTCAGGCTCCCTGCGTCTCTACCGTCCCTATCAAGCGGCAAAACTAACAAAAATGCTCACCTGCACTATTTACCGAACAAAATGTTTCCACTTCCCCCACCTTTTCTCTGTACTCCATCACGTCCCCGAGTTTAGCCATTTGACTAAAAACAGAAGCAGCTGAATCTGTTCTCCCTCACCCCCATTCACCCCCCCCCCAACAACCCCCGTGTCAGAAGCCAACAAAGTGCACCCCAAGACAAGCCCAAAGGCAGAGTATGAACAGCAAACAAAAAGTTAACATTCTTACTGTTATTTCCGGTGCTCAAACATCACACATAGAACCTGTTCACTATGAGACGAAGCCTTAAGCTAGGCACAGAGACCGACACAGAAGTCTAAGGACCCTAACGTTCAGAGTCAAAGGTGGATAGTTCACGTCCAGAAAGTAAAAATCCAGAGCAACCAGCTAAGTGACTGATCTGGATTTTTACATTCCGAACCTGAACTATCCACCGCTGATCAATGAAAGAACAACCTGAATAAAACTCACTACTTAGCCATGTCTGACATTTTTGCCAGGACACAAAAAAAAAAAACAAAAACAAAAAAACTTTTTTTATAAAAAAAAAAAATAAATAAAAAAATAAAGTACTCAAAAAAAGAAGAATTTGACCACTTTGACCAAATGAGGAGATCACACAAGAGAGGCTGACTGGTGGAGGCATAATCATCTGCTCCTCCGGTGGACGTCCATCTCCAGGCCAGGCCGTGCCCCCCCCCTGCCACACGGGTCAGACCAAAGCGTTTCTGTCAGGAGCCCACAAAGCTGGCTTTTTACACGCCCCCCACTTCCTGTATCTCCACAAGAGGGGGGGGGGGGGGGCAAGGCAACTTCTAAAGATCTGAAGGACTGCTGCTGCTTGGCTGGTGGCCACTTCTATAGCGTCTGCATCACACACTGAGGCACAGTGAGCACTTACCCAAAGGGGAGATGAGTCGATGGGGCGGGGGGCTGCGTTTTAGTCACATGGTACGGAATACGGCAGCGAGTCACCTCACTAGTCTGTATTCGTTCTGTATTCAAAAGACTGGATGGTTGTAGAAAAAAAAAAAAGGTGTGAGGTGTTAGTGTGTGGCTGGTGACCCACCAGGGTGCAGAACGCTGGGGCTTTCTGGAGGGGTTCATTTTCATTTTCAAATATAAATATATATATATATTTTACATTTTTTACAACCCCTCCCTGTTGTTCTTAATGTTCACATCTGCAAAAATGGAAATCATTACAACTTATGAAATTGTCAAATCGATCTGCCACCACCCCCACCCGGCTATTCGAGTGTTGTGCGAAATTTTTGCGCGGAAAATATGACCAAAAAAACAGATAAAGTGGGCCAAAGACACCCGAAGGATAGAAAGAAGCACACTGGCCTGTCAGAGGGGCGCAACATGGGGGTCCTTGCAGGACGTGTGCCTGACTGAACACGGCCCCTTGTCAATAAGGGTCTCATGTCAGTGCTTGCGAGCTGGGAGCCTGAACACTGCTCTTCCTGGCCGGACATTGGGGGGGGGGGGGTGTTAACCTAGGGCAGACACCCGACTTGCTGCTTTAACTGTTAATCTGCTCCTGATTAAGCGGGGAAACAGTGTTTGCTTTTCACACGTAACCTCCAACAGGAGCCCACCTCCCCCTAACCAAACTGGGGGATCCCTAAATTCCGACAGACAGCGCACACACACACACAAATGCCTGCCATCAACGGAAGTTCACCAAATACCCTGACTCACACGTCGTAATTAGTCCATTAAAAACAAAACAAAAATACTGACAAATGCCACTAATGTTAATTATTACGAGTAGATAATATGCTCATTCATTTTAAATCACAGAAAAGATTACCTAAGACTACTGTATGTTTCGTACAATCTATCCACATCTACATTCCACAGAGACAAGAGGGCAGAACTATCTTAATTCACAGTTCACCAGAAAATACTTCATAACAATGGTTTCAATGCTTTACCTCCCTTCAACAAAGATTACAAAACCATATAAAACTCAATTAAGACAGGTGTGCAAGAGAGAAATTGATTTCACTCTTTGACATCTTTCATACACTCTATAGACCATCAAAAGAAACCTTTCAGCTCAAGTTTATACACATATTCAAACACAAAGTGCATGCAAAGTCCACCCATTCACGTGCAACTAGCCAATTAAAAACCATAAAACACGGCTTCAAAAAAAAAAAAAAAAAAACATAACCCAATTACAACTAACGGGCATTTAGCTTCTCCAGAACTACGTCGAGAGCCACCGAGGACAAAGGAGGTGCCTTTTGACCTCCGTGTGACCAATTGAATTCGAGAGGATTCTTGTCCACGCCTGCTTAGCAACAGGGTGTTTTGAAATGCCTCAAAACAGAGGCAGGCCCAAGCAACAGCTTATTATAAACCTAACCCTCTTACCCTGTTCATAATACTTTCAAAGTCCTACATTTATCCCAGAAAGGCCCGCAGCCATGGCTGTTACACCAGTGTAGGTTAATATAGATGATAACACAGCTTTAATCCATGCGGTCGAGAAACCAGGTGATCATTCAACATATTAAAGAATTTGGGAAATTCTTAAAATGTGATGAATCTAACCACATCTTACCATTTTAGTAGCTCAAGTCAGTAGCTAAACCACATACATGCAAATTCACAAGCCAGCCTAGCTTACATAAAAAAAAAAAAAAAAAAAAAAAAAAGCACAACACTAAAAAATTTAAATTGAGATGCCACATTCAATAACCAGTCACTACCCGCTCACCAAGCCGGTATGTGTGTTGGGGGTCAGCGAGAATGGGCCCGGGACGGAGTCCGCATCGAGCCCTCCAAAATGACATGCCACATGGGGAGGAGCTGCCCACTGCTAACTATCCATCCAGGCTGACCAATACCGGGTCGCAGTGAGCCCGGAGTCCATCACAGGAAGCACGGGACATGCAAAAAGAACCATAAATGGCATTGCAAGGGGGAGGGGTTCTTAGAAGGAGGAATCCAATCACAGAGAGGAAAAACTGCCGCTCATCGGCTGACCTCGGTGTTCTCCGAGCTACGCAGTCAGCAGCTGCCGGCTATGGTGGTGACACAAAAAGCCCACAAGTGGCATCGACGACGGACCCATGTGGGCGGGTCAGCCATGCACCCACAGAGAGAGAGAGAGAAAAAAAACGAGGACATTCCAGCTAGGCAAGGGATATTATCACATATCTGAGAGGCGAGTGGCCCAGCACCAGACTGCCGAAACTTCCACCACATCCGCTGAAAACACAAAACACAAATTAACTGTGAGCGAGGTCCGGGAGCGCCCAGTGACGGCCCGTCCGCAGAGGGAAAGCTTTCCAGCACACAGAGGTGTGTCGGGCAAATATAATACAGGATGCTTGCGCAAATCCATCCCTAATCTAAGAGGAAAAGAAACAAGTCAACCTCAACAGTTTCCTTTAACGCTGCACTCATATTAGCACAGGCTAACAGCCAACTGATCATCAAGATGCCTGGCCATGTTGTTCCCAGCATGGCACAAACCAGTCACGTCGATTTCACGACTTCAGAATAATTACTGGATGCATGTGCTTGAATTTAACTCCCACTAAGAAGCCAGTGAGGATGACTAGCCATTAGTCAGGGTTGGTGCACTTCTTTCCAAGGACAGGTGCATTCCTAGGCCATGGCGGCCTTCCACCTCATCAAACGTGGCCTCTGTATTTGACCCAAAAGAATCCTTTTCTCCATTCATCATTTTAAAAAACAAAACAAAACATTAGCTGGACACCTTATATGGGCAAGATCCTGGACGGCGCACCGATAATACTTCGGTTCATGGTGAAAAAGCTAGACTGTTAGCTGGGCAAAAAGACAGCATGCAGATATATAAAAAGGAAGAAATGAAGTAGGGCTGCTACAACTAATCGATTTAATTGATTAAAATCGATTATTAAAATAGTTGCCAACTAATTCAACAATCAATTAGTTGGTCTATGTTATTATACACATAAGTACAGTGGCTACCTCCTAAATTGGGAGCAGTAAGCTAACCAAAGCCGCGGTGGCAGTAAAGCACCATTAAGCTGGATGGCGACATAAAAGAAAAAAGTGACAAGAACCAATGGCGTGCCTTGAGTAGCTTACGTGATGAAAAACGTTTAAAAAATGGCGGAGGCGGACACAGCAGAGTCTTGTTTTAATTCTGCCAGAATTTGACGATAATTAGCTGAAAGCTAATTAAAGTCGGAGAGACACTGATGTATTATGTGACATTGTGGAGTTTTTGGATTATTTTATGCAATTATTCAGATTACTTAACGTAAATCCTTCATTCAGTGGTGTAGTGGAGGGTAAATGCACATAAACACCATTTACGCACCTTTTAAATTTACAAAACAGCGTTTACTCACCTTTTTTGAGATCACTAATGTTAAGAATATAAATCGTTACCCACCGTTTTTACTGCTGTGCATATAGTTTACCCACCTTAAATTTCTTGTTACCACTAAAGTCTATGGCGTTTCACGAGAGTGCAAGCCGGCGCATTTTTAGCGTAAAATGCGGAGAAGACTTTTTCTCCGCAATAAATGTTTAGTTTGTAAATGCAGACACACTCGCTTGCGAGCTCTCTCCTCCTGTCACATATGTGTATCAACATTAAATAACATTAGACAATTATTTTAATAATCTTAGTAGCAGCAGTGGTAGTCTGTGCTTTTACATTAAAAAGCTGGAGTACTGAATACATTATCTAAAGCACCATGCTGGTTGCACTTCATAAAACAAGATTTTGTGTATTTCATTACATTGATTCAGCTGCTACAAAATTATTTTTTTATACACTTAATGTAGCATACATTTGTTTTTTATGTGAGTTGCTGGAAACAACCGTTGTACAAAAGACAGACTACGTTATTAAAAATTGCTGGAAATCGAATTGGTTTCGCCCCCCATTAATCGAAAAATTAAAATCGACAGATTAATCGATTATCAAAATAATCATTAGTTGCAGCCCTAAAATGAAGGCTTGATCTAGCCCGCAGAATTCATCCATATCATAAGTGTTTACAATCCAGGGAGCACTTACGGCTGAAAGAGCAAAAACCAAGATAAACCGGTTAGCCAGTATCGCGCCAACTCATCTACCCTGGATCAAAACCTGCAGATCACTATCCGCAGAAGACTCTTCCCCAAAATTCTCTCATCCAATCAAACATTAGTTTCATGCAATGTCATTTTACAGGGAGATTACTCGCAGAATTATGCGGAAGATGTGCGGTATTTCCATAATCGTTGGAAGAATATTGCCAAACATACCGGATGTGTATAACATAACTGCCTACCGTCTAATGGACAATATGCAATAATCTGAATCAACTGAATAAATAGCTTTACTTCATTACGGATAATACTGTTAACATAACAGAATAATGTTAAATATGTTTTAGTTATTTAAATATTTCGGTAAGGTACTGAAGAATAGAGTTCTAGATTTAATGGTAAATGGACTGCATTTATATAGCGCTTTTCTACTCTTAGGGGGACTCAAAGCGAATGTGCCTCACATTCACCCATGCATACCACACATTCATACACCGGTGGCGGAGGCTGCCATGCAAGGCATCAACCTGCACAAGGACACTTTGATGGGGTCAGGAGGAATCAGGGCTTGAACCTGCAACCCTCTGGTTGCCAAACGATAGCACTACCTCCTGCGCCACCATCTTCCCCAAGATTAAATTAAATGTAAATTAAATGTAATCTACGACCTTTTTCAGTTTATGTTCTGAATTATCTAAGCAGAATTTAGAGAGCTTCCTTAGATGGGGACCAGCTGGACGACTGACGGCCAACCATCTGGTCCCTATGTCTCCTTCACGATTCTGCTTTGCCCAGGATGACACCAGCAAAATCCGTGTCAGAAATACATGCTGCATGAGCTAATTGACCAAAGCCACCCGCTTGGTCATGGAACGGACCCACAAGACCAATCAGGAACTCAGGTGGGTTGGGACCAGGGCAGTAGCAGAATGGAAAATCAGAAATGCCATTAAAACAATGCCCTAATTCCAGCTTTTCGTTATCTAATCACAAACTTTAGTTTTATAAATAAATGTTTGAACCAGCATCCTTTTTATTGTAGTGATCCACTTCTGTTTTCCTTAAAGCTGCACTCATTCTGTCTACAATAAAACAAATGAAGCCATCACAGCAGGATGCAGAACTACCTGACACATGAATGGCGAGGCATAAAAAATGTGTTCGCATCAAAATGTGAAAATACGGCCACTTTCTGAAATAAACAATGAGCATCACATTCATGCCTGACCTGGAGGGGGGGGGGGAGAAAAGCATTGTCTTGATTATCTAAGGGCTTAAAGAGTTATTTGTAATAGTTCGACTGCATGATGTGCTTCTGACACAATGAAGAGTACACGTGACACATTACTTAGGTGTCTTTGGTTACCGTTATTAGGTCTATTCTAGAGTCAACTATTGAAATATCAAAACAGGAGCCATTGTGAGAAACTCCGCTTTGCTTTTTGGCCAGGTACATGCTGACATTTCCCAGCCCTGCTACCTTCCCGCCAAACAAAAGCCTTTACTGTGAGAGAACATAACAAGGTATCAGCAAGGGAGGTGGAAGGGAAGAGAGGAACCACTACCATGCCAACCAGTGTTCACCTGGGACCCATCAGTGTGCAAACACGTCTGTATCGTGTATTAGAATACTGAAAATAACACAGCCGGTGTGCGAGAAACGGCATTCCATTAAGATGCATGGATCGTGAGATAAACTGGCATTTAGTTTAGACTATACATCATGTTACATTCATTTATTTGTCCAAAGCGACGTACACATGGGGGTCAGAGAGCACAGTCAGGCAGCATCAATAGAGCAGCTGGGATTAAAAGCCTTGTTCAAGGGCCCAATAGTGATACAATCACCCTAATGGCTACGGATTTGAACTCACGGCCATCTGGACAGGGACGCAGGTTATCTGCACACTACCCTGTGTCCCCCTCCCTTGTGCCTTATGTTGCCTGGGACACCCCGCCCGCCCCCGGATTACAACTTGGAAGGTGAATGGATGCATGTATAGTCCAAGAGTGAGTATCCGGTCAAGCCAAACTTAACCATGAACACAGCATGCGAGATGTCTGTGTAAACACACACCTGTCAAATTGACTGTGACTGAGTACTGCAAAGGTATTTTTCTGAAGACGCTAAAGATTCAAATGGCAAAAATATGCACATTTCACACCTGGGGGTTGTGAAGTTTTAGCCTGCAGGGGTCATATGGGATTTCGCCAGCAAAATGATGGGATACCTCAACGCCGTGGTTATTACGGTTACACAAGGACAACAGGATAACTCATCTGAAGTCAGACAAGATGCAACTGGCAGGAGTTAATCTGGTGATATTAAGCATTAAATGCATACGCTAAACAGTAAATACCGGCGGACAATGCGGGGTGTGTATGAGTGCACAAAGGAACGCAGTTATGCTTCTGTAATTTCAATGCGCCCCTTTCAACAGTTAAAAACACTCAGGCTTAGTAGCATGAATGCATCTTTGTCTTAATCCCATATTTTGAGGAGGCTTTTCTGGCCGGAGCCACCAAGCTTCAGCCACAGAACGATGCCTGCAAAGGCGAGACAGCCATCGGGCAGGTGGAGCCACTCACTGACCACTCTCCCAAAAAAGGACTTCCTCATCCGACTCGCCTTAACGAGCTAAGAACTCAAAACTGCAGCACATTGCTAAATCCGTAGGAATGGAGGGGGGGGGGGGGGGGGCCCCCTCAGACCTTGAAACCACACAATGGGGGCGGACCCAGGAATGTACCACGGAACCAGGGGGGGCGTATAAGGGGAACTCCAGCCGGCCCGAAACCCGGGGGGAACCTTCT
>JAODKE010000125.1:1069417-1081875 GCA_026779605.1 Mormyrus hasselquistii
CGCACACCACAGCCAACCACGAGAGAGCGAGGGACAAGAATGCGACAGGTGTCGATATGGGGGGGGGGGGGGGGGGCGGGGTGGGGTGCGTCACCTCAGACCTTGAAACCACACAATGGGGGCAGACTCAGGAATGTACCACTGAACCAGGGTGGGCGTATCAGGTGAACTTCAGCCGTGCCGAAACTCGGAGTGAACCTTCTAACGTTTACGTGGTTAATCTTTTTAGCCTAATCAAGGAAGCAGGGACTCTACATATAGTTAAAAATTGAGAACTGTCACACACTCAGACATAAATCCAGAATCCACCGAAGGCTGCCAATATTAACCGGCAGTACTGGGCTCTGCAGTGAAAGCAAAAGTGCTTCAGTTTGTAAATAAAAGGCTGAAGATGCAACACTGAGCACTTGAAACCGCTGAACCCTTACAGTTTTGTGCTGAATGCGGAGTTCTCCCTGATCTGTTTAATTACACTGGTTTTGGAGACAGTCTACTGCATACAGAAACAGGCAAAGACTTCTCTCCCTTTCTGCAGAAAAAAAAAAAGACACCACACAAGTGAAATGTGTTTAGCCAACGTCTGTCTCTCCCAAACAGAATCCATGTAATGCGTAGTATGAATTGTTCAACACAGATATAGCCCATTTCCACAGATACCCCAAAGAAAAACACATATTAAAAGCCTAAAAAGAATCATTCACTCACTACAGAGAAAACTTCCCTCCCCCAGCCATTGAATGTTTGCAATCAGGCAACTGGTACAGCTTTGAGTATGGTAACTAGGCTGAAAAGTTATCATTAGTTTCCCTGTGTTTTTTTGAACATGCATTCAAAGGGTCAACCAGGGTCTGCAACATGAATATTAAATACCAGCCATTTCCCATGAAAGGGTCCTTCTTTCATTTAGGCCGAGTGCAGAGTCACCCTCAGAAGCAACTTCTTCAATGCTTTGTATCATAGCCGTCACAAACTTGCCCACTTAAATGGGCAGAATAAGTGATAATTCATTTTGGTGCTGCGATTCATGCCATTTTTGTTGGCCATTAACTGAGGTTTTTCCTTAATTCCAGCCATCAGTTTGAGGGTTTGCTTCTCTATACAGAGACAATCAATCCCAGAATGCACTGGGATTCAGGAAAAGGTGCAATCTTGAATTAGACACCAACCAGCCAGAAAGCAAACAGAAAGAGTAACAGAAACAAGTGAATCATCTCAAGCAGTATTTAGGAAGCAGGGTCTCCCCCTCCCATGAGTCTCTACACTCCTCCTTTCATCCTCTCCTTCCACCTGTTTCTCTCTCCTCTTTCTTCCATAATCACCTGGATGGGATAAAGGGCAGATCTCAAGATGCTCCACTATTTCAGCTCGACTGGGCATGTACATCCTGCCTTCATTTGCCATTATTAATATTATTACTGTTCTTATTATTGACGTCATCCTTCATATTATTGTGCCTTACAGTGATGCATGTACATACCTGTCTCCTTTGCAATTATTATTATTATTATTATTATTATTTTCACAGTTGTCATCATTCATAATATTGTGCCATACAGTGTGCTTTGTATTTTTATAATTTATTATTATTTTTATTTTTTTTTTACACAAACAAGTATTAATTCTGATTACAGAAAACGATAAACTGTATAATCACACATACACTAGAAATCATAGGACAAAATTATTTTATTCATTGCTGTAAAACTCTGATGTTCTCTGCCTACCTACATTCACATCAGAAGTCTACCTCTGTCGACACAGAATAGCAGCGGGCTGACCTGCATGTCACAGAGAACAAGCAAAACCACAGAGGAATGTGCCCCCCCCACACCTACCCCCCTCATCCCATTTCTGCACCTCCAGCATCCCATTCATCCCACCATTATCTGCACGGCTACAAAGTCGGCGTCTCGCGTTACACCGGATGCCTTTTCTTTGTGAGGTTTCTCTTCTGCAGAGCTGTCAGCAAACCTGAGAGGGACTGTTTGGCTCTTCACACGACAGCGTTAATCATCCCCCGGAGCGACGCTTCAACAACTACGGGAATCCCAGTCAAATTCCCAGTTTGCTTATAGCTCCTTTGAAATAGACCGCCGTGCAACAGCGGGACTAACAAATCTCAAATACATGTAACAGGAAAACACCGGGCTAAATAGTGTTACAATAAATACGTACGTTGTAGGGAAAAAAAATATTTGAGGCATTCTGGGGCGTCTATGCCTTTATAAAAAAACAGCACCTTGTTGAAATATTTAAAATAAAAATAAATGCAGTGTCATGCTTCTTTAATATTTACACATTAGGTAACTACTGACTCTTAAAGTGATGTTCACAATAATGCATTATCTACTGTATATTTTCCTTATACTAAAACCCACTGCACCCAACATACAAAAACTATCAAGATTCCTGCAACAGCCCACAATGGAATGAGACAAAACCGAAAAATCCTACAGATGTAAAATACCAATAACGGCAAAATATGGCCCATTCTACTCCTTAAAAACGAAATAAAAGAAAGAAAAAAAAAAACATATGAGTGCAGTGAGGATTTTAATGGGCAGCTGGTGGATTAACTGGTGTGACTGACATGATAAATGACTCGAGCAACATAGAATCCATTGTGATTCACTGTCAAGTTTACACTACACACTCCTGAAAAAACAGGATTTCAAAACTATTCATAAGCTTTGAATCAACAAAATGCTGGATTTAAATGCAGAAACAAAAAGGGGGAAAATAACTTCAAGTGCATTTTCATACTAACATAAAACAACATATATCCATTGTTGTGTGTAAACTATAACAAGTCAGTTTTAGCCAATACTGTACAATGATTGTTACTTTGAAAGTTGAGAAAACACTTGGATATAACTTAGTCGGTTGATTTCAGACAGAACAACACAGAATAAACCATTTTAAATCATAAAGTACTCCCAAAAATACGACTTACTGCTATTTTGTTATGACATATTGAAAAGAGCTACACTCACAGCATCAAATGGATCTGTCCAGATTAATAATTTAAAAATACTTATTCAAGGTTTAAGGCTAAGGAAAACACTGATTTAAGCATTATCATAGTCTACTATAAACTAAGTACCAAGGTTACACCTTAGTTTGCGATCTTCATGGTAAAAATAGGGTCAGTCACATCAGTAAATGATTTGTAGGCACTAGTGCAATAAGGTGCATCCTCATTGGCTTTAAAGCACAGTTGTAAAAACTTTTTGAAACTGCTAAACAAAGTAGCAGGCTTGTAGTTTACTCAGCATCTGTCATTAGAATACGACCTTTCGTGCATGCAACTTGGTGTGTCAAGGCGAAACGAGACACTAAATTTTACACGTCTAAGTTAGTTACAATCATTTTACCACGTATTACACTAATTTAAAGGTAACAGTTCAGTCGAACTCAATTCAAAACATCCCTCGTTTGGATCCAAGTCATTTGTGGCCCTGAAATATGTAATATGGTCAGAGGAACTTCAAACCGACATTCCAAATCTAAATAACGGCAAATGAATCTAAACGTAACACAGTTAAAAAGTGGTAAAATTGAGTTTTTGGAGTTCGGCACACCACTGGACACCCGGTTAAAGTAATAAATAAAATTTACTGGTAACTGTAAATATTAATACAACATACATGTTTCCCGCTGGTAGTAATAAAGGACATAATACCTAATGATTGCAGATAATTATATTTATGCTCTGTGATCAAGCAGCTGAGGTCAGTTCTCACGACTATCATAACCGGGTTCAAAGCAAAGGGCATTTTGCATTTCTATGAGCCCTCTTTAAAAGAAAAACCAAAACTTTCCGGTAGGCATAACGCAGAAGAGTGCATCTAGACAGTTTTGGGGGACCCCAGCCGTTTCAGAACGCCGTCGGACCGCATTAACCCGACCAGCCCGAGGGGTTGGTCTCTATCTCCGCTCCCGTAAAAGTCGCACGACCCCGAGATCTCATGAGTCACTCGGTTGCAATATCTGGCGTATGTCACCAGGCATCTAAATTCGCAATTTAAAACACAGCACCACAAGTGATTGCCAATAAAATAAGAAAGTAATCAAATTATGAGCCATACCTGGTCTGGGGTGCGATTACTTCCTCGGGAGCTCCGGCGGCACCATAATCAGCGCTGTATTTAACAGAAGTGGTCAGCAATTCCTGAGCATCGGGTACAATGTTACTCGCGTTGTCCGAAAGCGGACTGCCGGCCAAAGAGCTGCTCCCCGGGATGCGCTGCGATTGCTGCTGCACTGCGCCAGGCGAGGACGCGGACAGGAAGCGCAGATGAGCCGCTCCGCTTTCGGGAGACAGCAGCAGCGACTCAGGCTTATCCAGATCCACGCTCCTGACTTTGCGCAGCTCCCTGCGTCTCCATTGCGCGCTTTCCCCTCCGCCGATCCTCGCTGACCCGGGACTGCTCTGCGAACCGGAGCTGCCCGAGTTGCCCTGAGAAGCGCTCCCGACCGTAATGCCGTTATTCGACTCTGGGATTCCCGACGACGAGGTCCGGCTCCCCGCCGTCGCCATTTTCTGTCCCGGAGTTTATCACTTAATAGGTTCAATGGGGAGAGGGAGTGAAGGGAATTGGGGGAGGGCAGGAGGGAGGAGCCCGGCCGCCCGGTCCTGTTTACATGCGGCCGCTAGCGGCATCGAGGCAGGCACGTGTTTGCGTTTTTTTTTCCCTAAAGTAAACGCATTTTCCGTTATCGGAAGTGTTTGACAGACGAGTGAAAAAGTGTGGTATAAAAAATAACGCTATATTGAGTCATAAAATAAAGTCAGTTTTCAGCGGCTCAACGAATAAAAAAATCCATTCTCAGTGTAAACATAAAGACGTCTTAACTAATTAGATTATTATTCGCGTTTCCAACCCAAAAAGGCTTTGTCTAAACTCTTTAATACTTTGCACGAAAGTAAAGTAAATCAGGGCTGAAATGTCTGCAGTGTTAAGTACTTACCCCCTGAAAGCTCTATCATCAATAAAACTTTTCCCACACTACTTTCAAAGGGCAACTGAAAAGGAATTAAGGTGTTTTGTACCTGTAAGTAGGTCGTTGCAAGTAAGTAGCTGTAGGTGTAAACCTTTAAGTCCCAAGACACCAGGCCTTGTGACCAGTTCATTATGTCCCCTTTTTTTGGGACAGCTGTTGGTCTGTGCAGAATGGTAGGTTCATGACCCTGCAAATTACACCGCCTTCTGAAGAAGTACCCTCATTTTGCCAATGACATTATGCAATACTTTTGAATTTCCCGACCATTAGTCTAATGGAATTTGTATACTTTAGTTTTAAAGCCAATTGATTTGGGATTTTTTTAAACAATCCAAATTGGTCTAGGTTAAACATTTCAAACCAAATGAAAATGTTGGACTTACAAGAAATTATGACTGCAGGTTAAAAATGAAGATTCTGCTGAATAAAGATAAAGTGGCAGATGATGTGTTTGATTACACACACAAACACACACATATATGCAACAGAAGTATATATAGACAAATATATAGATTGAATTACAAATGTGTGTGTGTGTAGGGAGAGATTAGAGAGAGAGGGTGTGTACACAGAGTTAGTGTACCCCATGAATTTAATAAATATTTGCTGTTGTTATTCTATTTAAAAAATGGTACAAGATTTAGCATCATGTTTCCCTAAAAGAGAGATTTGTTTAATGAGAGATTCATTGATTTTAACCACAAAATGTGGTCAGCATGCATCCACAATAGTCTGGAACCTGTTGGACAAGTCAGGAGTGCACATCTCTTGGTAAATGGCACCTTTGTGGAGCTTGGCATTGTGTAGAGGAGCACCAAACACCCTGCAGCGAGGGTGAGGAGGAAGGGCTGAGCTCACGTAGCAGGGGGGCGAGAGACCTGACACAACAAAGAGCTGTCTGCACTGTCTGTCAACCGGTGCGTTTAAAAAAAAAAACAAAATTGACCAAAGAAGGCTTTCAAACATGAGAGTATTAGGTTCTGGACATCTGCTAACAGAACCCGAATAAGGAAATATAAGACTTCATTCACAGAGCAACTGGATCCACTAAGTGTTTAATCCAGGCCCTTCCAAAAACATATCTTTTCTGATCAATGGGGGGTTTGAACATAACCAAAAGTCTTTTCTGTGAGCAGTTTCTAGGCCAGCCAACGATACAGCCGTAATGTACTGAAAAGACGTGCAAGTACAATTTTCCCACCGTCACCACTACGGGGCTCACGCACTTGCGTGGTAGATTACTGTCCATGCCGAGATGTGAATGGCAGCTGTGGGTTTACAATGGTCTGGTTTCTAGGACTGGCTCCGAGCAATGGGGGGGTTTATTTTTAAAAAAATTCTAAAAATAAGTAACTCAGGGCCCTTGCCTAAACAGTACTGCATGCAGGCGTAGTTCAACCCTGCTTCACCGAATGTCCTTCTACACTTGCTCAAGACGCTCATCGTATACTGCCTGTGCCTTGAGGAGCCCATTTGCTGTAATTAAATATAACTCATTTGCCAGTCTCTCTGATTCAGCCAATCAGACACATTTAGGGCAGTGTTTTCATACCTGGACCTCATCGGCAGACACGTGACTTAAGCCTTCTGTGGACTTTGGTTAAAAAAATAATAATGAAAAAACGCTTTAAGCTATTTTTGAGCTCATTGCAATATTTAGTCATACATTACATTCCATTCCGGGTGACAAGCTGTTTGAAGGTAAACTTGTGCCGTTATGTAAATTCTAGGTAGAAATAGTCACAAAGCAGATCAGAGCAATAGCACTCAGACAAGGACAGAAACTGGCCACATTTACATTATTATTTATAGTTTAAGCCTGAAGTCAAAGCATACTTACATATTTCTCTTTGCAATTCAATACAGGAGACCAAAATGGAAATTTCTAATGTATGTCTTTACATCATTGTGATGAGAACAAAAAAAAACACACATACACAATATATTACATTTTATGAACTAATGGGTAAAATAGAAAAGTAAAAGGTAAAAAATATGGACAATGTGTAGGAAACAGGCTATGTATACATGTACCAGAAAAGAGTGACAACAAAGAGATGCATTATCTTTTGACCAGTGACTAATTTACAAACAAATAAACTACCAACGAAGGATTATTTAATAAAAAAAAAAAACTAGAATGCAAATAGGGGCCCCCTGATCACTCTGGGCCCCTACTGTAAATTGCAGCTAGGCAAGCCTGCTCATTAATGCACCCCTGCAGTAAACCTAATAATAATAATTACTGATCATTTTTTATGCATCCAGAGACCTCATGGTATAAAGTGCCATGCATGTGTTCAACAGCTGGTTACTAAAAGGTGTTTACCTTGGCCTACAATAAAATGAGTGCTTGTATGGGAAATGTGACCAAAGCACGTATGTGATTTATTGTGGTTAATGGACATAGAAAAGCAGGATGATGTCTTGGAGCCCAATGGAAGCAGAAAGTCCAATTTCCTGTCAATGTGCGTCCAGTCCATCACCGCTGGCGCTATTCTTAGCCGTGAAGGCTTCCTGTGGAGTGCGCGTTTCCTTCAAACTGAAGGCCCCGCCTCTCTCCGCCCCCTTCCTCAGTACAGCTTATATCTGGGCCCAGGGGCTTTGTCTGAGTCATCTTTGAGGAATACGTCAAGACTATTGTCAAAATATTGACAAAAAGTCACCAGTGTTAAAATTTCCGAGCTAAAAAACTTAAACAGCTCTCCGAAATACAGTGTTGTTTGTGTAATGTCGAAATAAAATGATTCCCTGTTTGTGCACGCCGGCTAGCTGAGAATCAGAAATGCGGCAAGTCTTTTTTGCTGATGCTATTCACAAGAAGCACTTAAATTTGAAACACATTGTTAGATTTTCCCAGCTCGCTGCTTTCACTGAGCACAGAAACACATATGCTGGCATAAGTTAAGTTAAAGTTTAAGAGACGGCAGATTAAAGATTTGCAGATAATACGCAAGTGTCTGCCTTGACAGACGGTAAATAATTAAAGGTTGACAGTGTCATGGGAATGTAATGTGTCACACATGTCATTAAATTTTTTCCCAGACAATTGTTTGACTTCTGTCAACCAGCTGAGACTGAGGTTATGGACCCACAAAATGTAGTTTTGCTGTGCTGATGCTCTTCATTTCCATCCAGATTCATATTCCTTTAACAATATTGTTAGCTTGTATTCTCACTAATTTTATTGATTCGAGCTTGTTTTCTTTCGACTAAATGGCACAAAAATGGGGGATGTTATATATTCAATGAATAACAGGAATAATGGTACTTAAACCCTGGAGAAAAATAATAACTAGAGTCCATCCATCCATTTTCTGTGCCTTCATGTCCTATGCAAGGTCACAGGGGTGCAGAGCCCATCCCGCAAGTTACCGGTGTATCGCAGAGAATAACGAACTAACTTAATCATTTAGATTATTTTATTCTCCTGCATTAAGTATGGATAAATAATTTCTTCTTAGTTAATAATTAGATTTACAAAGATACTGGACAGAAAAGTAGCTAAAAAAAATATCTGATGATGTTAATGTGTCATATGAAATTGAACAATTTCATGAGGAAAACGTCCTGAAGCTTTTTCATTGTAGGAGTACATTTACTGTTCTGTGTGTCACATTATGTCACCACACTGTCTTACAAAAACCTAATATTAGCAGTTAAGGGACAATTTAAATTTGACTTCCGTTTTACCAGTTGGCTTTTTATTTTATTTTAATTATTGCTCAGTAATCAACCTCACAAAGTTGTGCAGTGACTCTACAGTGAAAATAGAGTTTAGCAGAATTTCCATGAACAAACTGGCAGGAGTCAGTTTTGAACAGGATAACGCTCCACCGGTCCTTAACGTGACCTTGGCAAATTATTCAAAGAGCAAAGATCATGTTATCTGAGGTAGCCCATTTGTTGGGTTTTCCCACACATTCTGCTGGGGCGATGGCACCACGTGTAAACGGGAAAAGGGGGGGGAGGGGGCGGGGCCTAAAGAGTCGTAAGCTGACATGCGAGCACCCTGGCGGCACTAATAGACTGTTGGCACAGCCTGTCAGCAATGGAAGACACAGAAGTAAATGAACAGCAGGCAGCTATGGACAGGCCCGGCGAGGAATGGCCAAGGGGGAGTTCGGGAATGTGCTCAGTGGGTCGGTCTTGTAAGAGCTGGTCTTTCTTCCTCAACCTCTGCATTACATAGACTATAGGCCTGTTCCAGGTGGCCCTATCCCTCGATCGCGGCATGTTTCCACGTTGATCACAAGAGATGATCGATATACCAAGCCCCCCCCCCAGTTGGAAGGAAATATACCGATGTTGGACCCTCCCCCGGTCAGTGGCACATTGCTAGGCTGCTTTTCATTGCCAGCCCGCCCCTGGAAAAGGCTGTTGGTGTGGATGGGGTGTGGCGTTTTGATCTCGGCCATCGGCCTTATTTTTGGCATCGTTGTTCCTTTTTGGTTAATATTGTCTTTCTTTGTTAAATTCTGAAATTTTGCATGCATCTACTGAGCCATGACTCGAGCACAGTCCCCGCACCGATGTTTCTTGTTCTGTTCTCTATTTTCTGTTTAGTTTTAGCAGCAAGATGCTGATGCTGCACGTCTGACACGTGTCAAGTCAGAACAGGCACCTTGATCACGGATGAAGCGTCACATTCCACAGATAACGCCAAACCCCTGTGTGGGGGCTCACTGCATTCACCCAAATTCACCCCTCACCTACCGATTGCAGATCTCAAGAGAGATCCTGCGCTCTTAGGCGAGCTTTCACTTTTGTTTGAGGTGCTTTGTGTCAGGGGCCGGTGTCTGGCTCAGCAGGACTTGGAAGGTGATCGGAAGGTAACTGGTTTAGATCTCAAAATCAGCAGAGTGATTTCACCCCTGCACAAGGCCCCCAACCCCAAATGATCCAGAGACTGTCTGAGCCTGCTATCTATCGTACGTTCCTTTGGAAAAAAGCATCTGCCGAATTAAATTATAATCTTTCTATCAGTTTTAATATGAGTTAATTTTGTTCTTTCTTACTAGTATTTTCACTTAAAATGACATTACATTTTGTATTGAATGACTCCCATTACTGGCTTGTCACTAAGTTATTATGTATCATATGAAGTTGCTCATTATTTGTAATACACTCATAATTATGTATGTCACTCCCCCCTTTTTTAACTTATACCTTTAATTTAATTTAACTAGAAATGATGCAGACATGCTGTCTGACAGCTGTTATCCACAATCACATCTCATTTTTACCTTTAATTGGGTTATATTTTAGAAGAATAGATTTAGGCTGACATGACATGGGACGGGAAATATTCTGCATTGTCCACATTCCGACTGCTGGCACCACATCCTTATGATGCACATGCCACTCACTTTGCTCCACTTGACATTGATTTCACAGCTCCACGTGGTTTGGCAGCCTTAGAGGGCTCCCCACTGCCACCTCGTCCTACACGGCCCGCCATCTGAGCTGACTGTTCCACCACTACTTTATGGTCCTGTTTGAACCGTTCACTGATTTTCCACAAAAAAAAACAAACCATGGATCACATCTCTCTGGTCCTAGGAATAAGTCCTGCTGGGGGGTCTTTTCACTCACCCAGCGTCTGTCAGAACAGTTTGGGCCCCCGGCCCAGAATGTGTCAGGGGTGTCTGAAGGGAAGGCTTTTGTTTATTGATTCCCTGGTGAGACCGACAGGAACATATCTCCAGCCTCTGCGTTCCATAACGCGAGGTCTCATGTCTTCTTGAATATTCACTGGAGGTACCTTCTGGCCTAAACCCCACCACCCATCCACCCAAGGCTCCAGATCATCTCCAAGATCTTCCATACAAGCTTTGGAACCATATTGTTGGCCGTCACCATAAGATCAAACATGACTTCAAAACCCGGCTTGAACAATCCTGCTCATTATTTTCTGGGTTACACTCTGCTACGTCTGGCAATGGCCATGCTAATGTGCTCAGCTACTGCCCATAAATCAATGTAAATAAGAAAGTAAATAAGAAATCAATGATGCCTTTTGTAGGCCGAGGCTAAGCGGACACTGGCGATTCAAGGTTTCCGCTGAAATGAACATTGATGGATGTGTTCCGACCTCTGCCGTTATTAAACCTCTTCATTGTCAACCTGGTCATGTGTAAGGTCTTGGAGGCCCTCACAGCATGGCCCCTGTCCCTCTTTTCTGGACCGTACTGCTTTCAGGCCTCACTGGTCCATTGTCCACCCGTCTTCATGGTGAGTCCAGAGCGACGCCGTGTCCTGAGTTGTACCCAGCACCATATAGCCAGCCCTATGGAGCAGGGACTTTACATGCACGGAGGTTCATTTCATCAGCTATCTTTAGCCGCTTTCCTAATATATATACATAAAATCCCCTGCCAAGCAGGTATTTGGGTCGGATAATTAAACTCCAGTTAGTAGTGGCCAGAGAGCCCCCATCCATATCTGGTGTGGGATCGTGGCGGTGAGGTTCAAGTTCTGTCTAGGAACTCTGGTCATGTAAACCATCCACAGGGGGGCAGCGTCTATGCTTACCCAGTGCCTCCTACTTTTATAACCCCCCCCACACACACACACACACACTAAAATGCACTGTGATGGGGTCCCATGATGCCCCCCCCCCCCCAATTCCCTGCTGAAACCTCTGGGAGGCAAATAAAGACACGCCTCATGCACGACAAGATCTGCGGGTCTATAATCGACGGACGTCCCGCCGTTCCATGTGCCACACTCAGATCTATTTCCAGTTTGCAATATATGCGTTCCTAGGGCTCAGATATCATATCAGGTTACTCTCTCCAGCACTTTCACTTCCAATAGAGATTCACTGCTCATTATTTCCTTTTTTATACCCCACACCGCCACCCCCTGCTTGCCTGCCTGTCCACCCACTGGCTTGTTTTGGCCACAGTTAAAAGGTTGATATAGATGACAGGGGCAAATTTGGTGAGTAGCTTTCAACATATTCTTGGTTTTCCCCATAAAGTCAATGTGGACTCATAATTACAAGTGAGCGCAAACGTCCCTGAGAAACACCTATGACAGAGTCACAGAAAGAGACAGTCAGAAAGGGTAGCTAAATCCCCACAAAGAGCCAAAATGTGAAACTACATCCGTAGCACTCTTCATTGCTGTTGTTAACTCACCCCCATTAAAAAAACATGTTAGACAGAGGCATTTACATTTATTTATTTAGTAGACACTTTGGTAACAAAAGTATGTAGTAGTACAGGCTTACTTAGTGAATTAATTAACCAGTATGTTCTTTCGTCATCGTTCATTAATCAATTATGACAGTTCACGTATTTCATGGGGAAACCTGTATTACTTCATGAATTGTTTTTCAGTAGTAAGTGAGTTAAGTCAATTTTGCCCCTCAAAATAATGTGACCAAAGGGACATGTTAATCCAAGGTGTGTCCACTAATTAGCATCACAGGTGTCTACAATCTTGTA
>JAODKE010000125.1:1081940-1098486 GCA_026779605.1 Mormyrus hasselquistii
TGTCTGACTTTCATTGGTTAAATTTCATAGAATTTTTATTTATTATTACTTTTGTCAGATTAAAGTTATTTCTGTGATCATTGTGAGTTTTTCTTTCATTGACTGAAGGGTACCAACAATTTTGTCCACGTGTGTATATTCCTTATACCATTATGGGTCTTGGTATTGGTCTTTTCCTTTGAACATATTTGAGAATTGCAGGTGAAACATTTAACAACGATAGCAAATAAAAATATTACAAATATTTATGTTTATTTTAATATTCAGAGAGAGCAGGCCTGGTGGCATTATAGCCTATGCACCTGTTCTATGAAGTGATTTTATTTTTGTGCTAATGATGCTGCTGATTTTACAGTACTCAGTTTCTGGGTAAATAAACACATGTCTGTGTTTATAATAAGAGTGAGATCTGAGTATTTGTGTACTGCACAGTCAGACCTTGATACCATTCCTTAACATTGGTTTCATTTCATGATTATGACTAAAACTACATTTAAAAATGCTGTCAAAATTAACACGGACATGTACATTATTCATGTGCCCTCAAGTAAAGTGTGATCGACACTTTTAACCAAAGTGATGTACTTTTGAGCAGGGTCCGATGATTCCTGGAGCAACTATGGTTAAGGGCCTTACTCGAGTTCTCAAGGGTTAGATTAGTTAATTGATTAGATAGATAGATAGATAGATAGATAGATAGATAGATAGATAGATAGATAGATGGACGTTACATTTGAGTATAAATTTAGCTTTAAAAATCAAATTAAAACATTTGCAAGCATGACACACTGTATTCTACTCTGTCAGCAAATAAAATTTCACTTTCAGCACTGCAGTCTCAGTAAAATAGCCCCTTTCCCCAGTCAAGAGGCCTAAAACCAGGGCTTTAGTGTATTAAATGTTGCATGATGTGACAGAAAACTGTAATGGTAGCAGGGAGAACCCTGACCAGGACCCTGCCATCCGAGGCGGTGAACGCTGGATGCTCACTGTCCTCACCCTGCGCGCACTTGGGGTGCCTTCAGAAGAACACAGAAGAAGCTTCTCTGCTGGCCTGCGTTCCCTCTGTCACAGACAAACATGGCAGACAAACATTCAGAGTGCCTCCCTGATTGTAGGGAACACAGCAGGACAAGTCCTCCTTTGTCTCCCCTGATGTCTACCCACAGGTAACGAATGGTACGCAGTCTGCTTCTGTCAAGAATCCGCATTTAAATTGCTTACATTTTATAGTCACACATATGTTTTATGAACTGTTATTGCCTCGTAAATTCAGGGAAAGTGAAATCAGAAAGCTGAGGTGTAATTTTTTTCTGAGTAGTCAGGCTACTTGTTTAAAATCATTTGCACTTGTTAGCAATCTGCGTCTTATTTAGTATAATGTGATTATGCTATTCGGCTAGACAGCTTTAATTGTATACAGCAAGAATTAACCAAATAACGAGAGAGAGAGAGCATAGAAAGATGTATATATACTGGGCTGGAACACGGATGGTAGCTATCCCAGCCATGATGGCTTTGTCTGAAGCGAGATTCCGGCTCTGAGTCCAGAAAGCCAACGTCTTTCATGGTGATAATTAGTAGGTCAGGCACCAGAAGCCAGCAGAATCCGAAAGATTATTATTAGGTTACTTACCTCTGTGTGTTTCAGGAACATGAAATGCACTAAGCTGTTCCTGCACTGCTCAGGACGGCCTTGGATAGGCCATCTACACGGTGGGCAGCATGTGGCTCAGTGGGCTAAGTCTGTGTGCCCGTAACTTCATACGCATACCGACATATTTAGAGATTACTAATGTTAAAGGCTTTGAGATATGTAATAGAAGTTATTACTAGATTAGTAGATATTAGAACTATAATGCATATTTCCTGACAGCTTAAGACAGGTGTAAACCTGGGAGCCCATATGGATTATTGTCAGTATCTGAGTCAGCAGACAAAGAGTTACCTGGGAAGGGAAATCCGGAGTTTTCAGATCCCTCATCAATGTCAATTCTCATTATCTGTGAAAGACCAAAGGAAAACTAATCACATGAACATAATCTAACTTCACTAATGCCGTTAATCACTCATTTTGTTTGATACTGTGCAATGACAGGCTTGATGTCTGGTTCTGGTGTAGTCGTTTGAACTTCTCCCTGATTCCACCAATTTCAAACAACGCCGAAATGTATTTGACAATTTCCTGAAACCTCTGCAGGGGATTCTGCTTTCAGGCTTTAGCGGTGCTAACTTTGGCCATGTTTCCAAAAGGCTGTAGTTTAGGCACAGTCTGTCCTCGAAGCAACTCCTCAACTGACATCCCACGTCACCACAGACCATCCCACGCACTGAAATTATCAAAGTTTTCTCTCTTTCATGCTCCCCTGCTGAACATCAGACGCTCGTAGGAAACTCATCAGCAACATAAATGCACCTTTCCAGCTGCATCACATGAGCACAATAACTGCTGAATCCGCAAAGAGATTAAATCACTTGAGTTCTTAGCAAGACTTTTCCTTTCATTGAATGTGAACAATGAAATCTCTCCACCAAGCTGCATCCTGTGTTACTTTAAATGTGGAAATCAATGTTCTCCTCTATAATCATTTTTCCATTTTGTAGAAATCGGCACAAAAAAAGCATTGCATTGTTGGTTTCACATTTTTTATCCGAAGGTTGCAAATTAAGGGCTGTCACTCCACCAAATGCTTGCTGCCCACACGTCTAATCCATAATTCCATGAGCAGCCTGTTCAGATAATTATTTCAAAACTAATTCTTGCTTCCTAAACACTCAACCCATGTTGATTACAATATACAGTCGGTTCTAACACTAGAAGGTTAGTTATTCATTTGACAAATAAAAAAATATAGAAAACATCCATCCATCCATCCATTTTCTGAAACTGCTTGTCCTATATAAGGTTGCAGGACATAAAAACACGACATTTACTGTTATGTAGGAAGGGTCAAAAGAGCTTTATATGTATGTTATTGTAGACAAATTATGATCATCCATTGTGTGAGGAACACGCTGTTTGGAAAGTAGGTGGGTTTTGTCAATTCATTTCCTGGACACAACAATATGTAACAAACAGAACAGATACAGCCAACAACTTGGAGTCGAATGGAAATGTTCCGATGGCTGATTTTCAACAGCAGTCGTGACGCTCCATTCCACAGGAAGTGCTCAGAGTGGACCTTTTGTGCCCTACAATGTTTTCAGCACACATGGGCTTGTGTTTTTTCTACTGTCCACTCCAGTTTTCTCCTAAAGTCCAAAGGTGCACGGTGATACTCATTGTGTCTCATCTGCTATACAGTAAGTTCAGCGTTCGAGTGTGTGCTCTGTGATGGACTGGCATCCCATTCAAAGTGTCCCTTGCCTTGCACCCTACTTACATTTAATTATTTTGCAGACACATCGGTCAAAAGCGACATAGAAGTGAGCAAAGATTTGGGTCAGAGGTCAGGGTTAGCCATGTTTTTTGGATCCTCTGGAGCAGTTTATGGAATTATGGACTTTGCTTAAGGGCCCAGGTGTAATATGATTACTCTGTTGGTGAAAGGATTTGGAACCCATGACCTTCTGGACAAGGACACATATCCTTAACCAGCAAGCTGGGATGGACTCTAAGTCCCCCCGTGGCTCTGCACTGGATAGATGGATGGGAGAGGGGTGCTTGAGTGTTTGGGTAAATACATGTACTGTACATCTCCTGTGAATGGCTTCACATGGTGTGCTTTCTGGGATGAGCCAGGCATGACTGCAACCCCAATAAGCTTTGTTACTTGAAAATGTATGGAAAAATTAACCATGAACACAATACGTTTGAAAATCTTTCTACGAAACCCTCTCCTTTGTTTACTGTTGATATTAAATCCATCTATGGAATTTGACAGTTTTAAACCATTTAATATCTATGACAGTGAATTTAATATGTATGGGGGAAATTTCAACACAAATTATGGCAAAATCATTTAAGCTGCATTGCATTTACATTTATATAGAATTTACAGAGGATTAAGAAATATATATTCCTTTAAAATATGAAGTAAACTGTCCATACCCTCGTAAGTATAACGTGACACGAAAGCACACAATGGGTTTCTGGACATTCCCGTAATAGTGATGATTAAAAACACAGTATAGATGCACCGTTTGTGATGAATCGCTCTCATTCACTGGCGCCCAGATTCCTCTTTCGCAGTTCCAGCGAGTCTGTGGACAGCCGCTTCCTGTTTCGTCCATCGCTGGGTCAGAGGTTCCCGCGATGGCAGACAGTGCCTGCAGTTCGAATGGTCGAACAATACCGCCTTTATACATAACAGCTCGCTAGTGCCAACCGGCAGGAGCTAAAGTGGAAATAAATGGCTGATGTAGTGAGTCGGCAGAGAGGGCCGCTAATGTCTGCCGATTAGTGTGCGCACAGAATTCACACACTAGTGATCGCATCCTTTTCTTAAACTAACTCCTCTGGTGCATTATGTCCTGTTTATGATCAGAATCATAATCGGCCGTATTCGCCACGTGTAGGTCAAGTACAAGGAACTGTTTTGGTGTAACTGGTCGCATTAAAGTAAGGTAAATTACAGAAATAACAGAATTGACAGAGAGCAATAACCAACGAGCAACATGGTGTATATACAAGTAAACAAAATGAGACATTTGGGCAAAGTGCAAGGTGACAAACCTCCTGGACTGTCCAGTGCGGAAAATATACAGCAGTATGAAAATAAATAATAAGAAAAGTATATGGTAGCACTTTACATTAACCGCATCTTCATGACACATTCCTAGAACATTTGGTGCACCATCATATGCCTTTATAATGCCTTCATAGAACATTCATAAGCGCCATAACATCCTAACATCCTAATTCACAAATCACATTTGTTGGAAAAGTATGTTTACATATACAAGAGATTATCCAGGTTTTCATCACTCACAGTTTTACTTAAATAAGACAGACACACAGCAAAAAGTGACGCTACAAAAAACAAACATTGAAGTACAGCATGAACAGAAGAGACTTAAGTCAGAGGGCCATAGTGCAGAGGTGCAAAGTGCGAAGATAATGGTTACCATATATATGAGGGCCAGTGGATGCTTGGTGATAGCAGATTATTGCACAGAATTGTCCTTGATAGTTAAGTGTTCATCAGAGTGATGGCCTGTGGAATGAAGCTGTTCATGTGTGTGGCATAAAGTGCTCCGCAGCGCACGCCAGAGTTGAACAGGTTGTGACCATGCCGTAATGGGTTAAACAGCTTTAATATGCATTAATAACGTATATAATATAGAAGTGTATTTTTTTTCCATATCAGATGCTTTTCACATTTTCCTATTTGGCCATGGAGGAAACTTTTTCACGTCTACAAGTAGCAAAAGGACGTCATTATGTCATATGTTAACAGCCGGTTTCAGTTTGCGGATTTGTTTTGGAAGCGTAATAGAGACTTAACTATCCATGAATAACAGAGCAGGGAAATCCCACCCATCTCTAAAGAGGAGTCAGGGGAGGGATCTGCTCCAGCTCAAACAACACCTCCAAAACACAGCTGTTGCCAAGAGGTTTTCAGATGTTTTGCTTAATGGCAGAACAATATGTGTCTTTTTTTGTAACACTTATACTTTTTCCGCCAGGCCTCCTGAGAATACAGTTTCCAAATTCGCTGCACTGCGAATGAACCAGTCTACAGCTCAGCATTTTGTTGATTTAGACAGTAGAGCGTTAGTTAATCTTGTTTAATACTGTTCTGTGCTCCATAAATCCAGGGTATCCATAAATCCACACATCCAGGGTAGCTCCTGCACCTTACCTGACAGGTTATACAATCACTTAGGCCAAGAACGCCATGCAATATTTAACTTACACCAAGAATCAGCATCAAGTTTCATATAATAAAGATACAAAACAATAAGCTGTCCCAACACATGATTCCTTTTGTCTACTTGTTTTTTTTTATCATAGTTACATACCTCAATCTTTATACTACATTCAAATAAATCATAAATCACTCATCAAGTACCAACCACAATTACTGACTTGATTTCTGGCAATGAATCAGCAAAATTCCAATCATAGGCACAGGACCTTAACCCACCGAGCCACACACAGCTAGTGCAAAGATTGCCTTGATTGACATTAACAGTTAACAGCTGAGAAGTGCTGGGAGAAGCCTGAATGTTCAACATATGCTGCCCCTTTATATAGTAACAGGTGCCGCAGGTGATGGACGTCTGTCATTGCTAAGCAGCTCAGGAGTCACCGACAACAACGTGTGTGGGCACATCCAACTCGACACTCTGGCACGGGGAACCGGTCTAACCTTCAAACGTTCTCTGCAGCGTCCCAAAGAAAACAGTGGGTGTCGTGAAGCTGTTGTGGATCTTACAATCATCAGGCGTGTCTACATGTCTTGGGTTGGGTAATGCTGCTTGCAGGGTCGGCTTAAGCACTACAGTAGGACGAGGATCAGCAGGATGAATTAGCCTGCTTATGTGTGTGGATGGCATTTTAACAAAAGGGCACATCTTTGTGTCCTGTTAATGCCAGCATTGTGGTAAGGATAGAACCCACCAAATGAGCAGTCACTGCTTTCAACATTGCGCAGATTAACAGTAATTTTGCAAATTATGTCTATCGGTGGACACTGAACTCCTCGCCAAAGCTTGGAAATACTTTCTGCCACGGGCAGCAGGCAGGAGCCCAGCCCGTGTCGTCCATATTTTGCACATCTTTAAGGAGACACGAGTCCCAGCGAGTCTGCGACTATGATTTCTCTGCATATGTTGCTCTCAAAAATCGAGGATAAATACAACAGGCATTTTGTTTTTTTTTTAACAGATATTTTTATTGAAAAAAGGACAATAATACAGTACTCGCATTTACAAAAATACAATTGACCTTTTTTCATTTTTCTAAATAAATATATTTATATATAAAAAAGAAAAAAAAAAAACCCAACAGGCATTTTGAATCATGATGGCAAAGTATCCAAAATCTGGAGACTCTACCTTTTTGTTTGTCGACCACACCACCGTTATTTTAGTACAACAAAAACCAAGACCAGACACTGATGAAAAAGCAGGGTAGCTGTCGGTTTGAAAAATAATCAGACAGTAAAAATATCTTTCCTCTTAGCTCAGGTCGTTACTTATAGCAACATTGTTGATAACCATGTAATATTTTTAATATTAATATTTAAGATTTCAAGTGAATTTTACTACTATTAGTTCTATTGATTCCAGAAGCGCAAATTTAGCATATTTCCTAAGAAAACAGACTGTTATAAAAGGCGGTTTTCACTTTATTAAAAAAATGCAAAGCATAAAATGCAAGGCAATTTTTTATAGGTAAATTTTATAGATTTTTGATAAATGTAATGTTTATGAGAGCCTGCAGAATAGTTGATAAGCAAAAATCCACCAAAAATAATTTATTGAGATAATATTGCTAATGGAAATTGCTGCCTATTTACCACAGTTACTTAGAAATGTGATTTCATCTTAATGTCAAATTGCCGTGATTAATTTGAGGGGAGGAAAAGCTTTATCAGCATTGCTTGTAAAAGGCTGCCAGCGGTTTCGTTGGTGCGGATGATGGTGTATACCTCACTGAGGTTGCGGAATTCACCGGCAGAGGGTGAACTGCAGTAAGGACAAGGAGTCCATTGCTGTTCTTTGTAAATCTAACTCATTTTGAGGCAATACTCTCACCCGAGGTTCTCTACAAGCTTCTCCGCCATTCCACTTTCATAGGGATACAATTTCCCAGAGCCAGAAACAATACAAAAAAGGAAAAAATGACTAGTTTTTATACAACAGGGATGTTTGCACAAGGTTTGTCCAATTCGATTTCCTCTCTGGGGTCACACTGTCCATTGTGGATCAAACTTTTTTATTTGGTGTTCGTTCGTTTCTATGCGAGACAAGCAGCTAGGGATGCAACAAACCTTTATGGAAGGTGGGGTTTCCACACACACAACCATTACCATCCATGCACTGCAGCTACACGTGATGAGGAATGAGGAAAGGGTTACGGAATCCCTCCAGTTCCCACCTCCGCTCTGGATATAAGTTCTGCCAGGAACATCAGGATCTCTTCACCCTTCAAAGCAGAGAGCCGGGGCTGGGTTCTCACACTCTCTATTGCATGGGAAAGGGTGTGGGGGTGTGACTGACACGGGGAGCCAAAAACAACCAGGGCGGGGCCACATGGACAGCTGGGCGGCCGCTGTGTTCAGAGATGCCAATTACAGCTACACCATAAAATGTAAATAACAACATAAGGGACACATGTCATGGGGGCAGTACGTGGCTCAGCAGGTTGGGGTGCAGAGCCGCGGTGCGGCGGAAAATGAGAAAAGAGGCAGCTGCCACGAGCCGAGCACCAGAAAGCAAGTGTTTTATTTCAGCTTGCCAAACACCGAAAAGCCCACACCAAGAGCGTCCAGCTTGGGCATGCGCGCACCACCAAACCGTGAGTAAGGGAGAATGTGAATTCTGCTTCAATGATAGCAGCCCCTACACATGCTGGGAGGCCGAGCCACCCGACCGGAACGAGTCACAATGGGCTGGGAGGCTGCGCACCCAGTCGCCGGAGCAGACCTCCGCTCGCGCACAGCAGTGGGGGGGTCCTGCTGGGGTGTCCATGTCCAAATGGGCAGACTTCAGAGGGTCCACCGAACCCCGGTCCCGCTTGCCTCCCACATCCAGTGTGAAAAACCTGTCCCCAGATTGCAGCACACGGGATGGCCCATCGTAAGGCGGCCGCAGCAGGCCCCATGAGCATCATGGCGGACAAAGACATATGCGGCCTTGGCAAAATCCTCCGGAACATGCGTCTGGAGCACCCCATGTTGAGTCATGGGCACTGGAACGAAAGCCCCAGCCAAGTCCTGCAGAGCAGATCGCTGGCGTCCGGTGCCCCAAGGGGCTATGGGGGGGACCAGGAAGCCCCCTTGCACCCGCAGAGTCTGCCCGTAGACTAACTCGGCTGAGGAGGATTGTAGGTCTGACTGAGGCTGGCCCGAAGAGCGGCTTTCAAGGAGTGGTGAAAATGCTCACACAGCCCATTGGCCTGCGGATGATGGGTCGTGGTACAATGAAGGGAAACCCCAAAAACCTGGGCCACTGAAGCCCAGAACTCAGAGGTGAACTGGGTTCCACAGTCCAAAGACACGTCCGACGGAACCCAACCACCGATGAATGCCCTGGCCACATCTGCCGTGGTGGTGGATGACAAAGGTATGGCATCTGGCCACCGAGTAGACCTGTCCACCACCATTAGCAGGTGAGTAAGACCCAGGGAAGGGGGAAGATGCCAGACCAGGTCCACATGCACGTGGTCAAAACGGCGTTCTGGCAACACAAAAGGTGCCTTGGTATGTTGGTGCGCTTTGGTATGTTGGCTCACCTTAGCCCGCTGATATTGTACACAGGAAGCGGCCCAACTACGGACATCCTTCCACAGCTCATGTCAGACAAACTAGGCAGCCTCTAGACACCGAGACGCTCGTCTGCCTGGGTGTGAATGCCTGTGCACCACCTCGAAAATGTGACGACACCAACCGGCTGGCACAATAAGCCTTGCTAGACCGGTTGAAACATCACACAGGAGGGTGGCACCACTGTCAAGGATGGGAACATTTGCCAGCTGCAGACTGGTGACTAACCTGTTGACTACCAGAATCAGCACATATAGGTCCTTCTTATTGATTCTTTTGTGTTGTCCTGTCGCTTGATTAGGGTAGCTGTAGAATTTTGATAATTAATTTTTATTCTATTTGATTAGAATTTATTGAAATATAATCTTATAAGACTTTCTGCAAAGAGGACTATGGTCTGGCACAGAGGTCTGTTGGCAGGGGCACTGCTCCAGATTTTGGGCCCCATGAATGCGTATTATACTGGGTCTCCGACTTAGACCAATCCAACTATATTCCACAATTTTTTAGGGCCCCTGTCACTTGGGGGCAGTCGGAACTGTCCTAACGTTCCCACCCTTTATGACACTCCTGTCTGTATAAGCAAACATGGCTTTATTTTTCAGAATTATATTCATATGTTTTTCCATTTCCAAGGACCTTTATAGATAAATTAACTAAAAATAATGCTTCAGTTTTGATCGTAATTGTAGTAATAGTAATGTCAACAGTTTCTATAATCACAGCAAATACAGATGAACATGGAAAAGGAGATATGATTTCATTAAATTATTCATTAATCCTTTGAGATGACATCATTCAAGGATTTCAGGTCCTGGGCTGAGTCTAGGTACTTCCAAGACGTTTCTCTCTGATCACTGCCATATTGTTCAGCTACAGGGGTCAAGTGGTTCATCTCTGCATTAATTTCATCCAACAAGACTGAAACCATCTTAAGTCAACTTCATTGTTTCCCAGTAATAGGAGTTTATACATTGAACATTGAATATATACACTGTATAATAACTTGCTTAACATGCCTGGTGAAAGCAATTATTTAGTACAATTCTGAATTTCCCGCAGCACCCAATCGCTAATACAAATTCTGAATCCAGAATCTCCCTTGTTTCAGACTGTTTATAAACAAAGCTATGTCACTACATTTTTTTCTCAAAAATCTAATACATTTTTTCAGACATCAACACAAGCAGAAGTTGTTTGTTTTGGAATATACACTTCTGTATAATTACCATCTTACAGAAAAAAGGTTTGCGTTTTAATTGGACCACCCAGGAACAGCACAGGCCACTCTCCTCACTCCACAGTGTTTTACAGAGCACACTAAGCTACGATTTCCCTCAGACAAAGCTGTACTTTCACGCTCTAATTGTTTTTATGTTTAATATGGAGAGACTGTTACTCTAAGACAGGAAAAAAAGAATAAAAACCGCTTCATGCATACCAAACATTAGAAGCACATATCAAATGACATTTTGATAGAATTTGTTATTTGCCGTTATTTGATCTTTGTGTAAATGACAGAGATGACCACAAGATCAATAATTGCAATTTCAGAAAAGGAAGAATAAACAATGGAAGATAACAGCCATGCTGACCTCCTCATAAAGGCTCATGTACCGGTTCAGTATACTGCAAACACCAGGCTTTTTGTGTGTGTGTGTGTGGTGTGTGTATATATATATTACAGGGCACACTCACAGGCTTTTCAGTGTCTACAATTCATTGTAGCATGTTTTTGGACTATGGAGTGACACTGGAACATCCACAATGACACATGGACATCATGCAAACTCCACACACGGGAAGCTGGGAGAGACTCGAATGCTGGTCCCAGGGCACCAATGCACCACCATGCCACCATACTTGTCCTACATTCTAACTTTAAATTATTTGCTTGAGGGTGGGGTCTTTGTAAAATGTTTTAAATTTGAAACATTAATTTAAAAAAAAAAAAAAAAACATTGTTTTTAAGCCTTAATTAAGCATATGCTTTGGGATTTTCTCTTTGAGATTATGGAAAACAGCACAAAACAGCACCATCATACATCTAACCTCTGATTTGTCTGGGGTGTCTGTATTTCAGCACTCTAGCATTTAGCATCATGTTTAGCATGTAAAATCCTGATTGTATGGATTATGCCATTTGATCCTTTCCCATTTAGTTCACAGGGAAGCCCACCCCCCCAACACACACACTCCACGCCGCTAGAATTGTGTCAGCAGATTGCTGCCACTCTTACCTATACTTATATGGCATGGCCTGTGTGGACAGGTTATCATGCAGAAAGTCTTATCAGGTACTTTACTTACTAATACAGTCATTTTGAGAAGCTGAATGGTAACTAGGCATCCAGTTACAGGTTTCTTCTGGTTACAGCCTACTAACAAAAATATTTATGAAATATTGCACTTCTTATTTGTAAACCAGAGCAAACAGAATCATGTGACATGGGGGGGGGGGGCAGGTGGGGCATGGCTATTTCGTTGGGCAGTTACTATTTCTAGGGGCAGTAAATGAAGATGGGGCAAAGAGGAGCACATGTACCTAAACAAAGTCAAAACGAAACACCACAGCCTCATCAGCAAAAAAAGAAAATGGTGACACTTTACTTAAGACCATGTTTTTCATCATTTATAAACACATTGATAATGCATTATAATGCATTCATAAAGCATTAAAAACATGGCTATAAATATTTGGTAGCGCTTTACATTAAGTGCACCTTCATAATACATTTATTATGCATTCATAGAACATTTATTGCACCTTCATAGTGCATTCATAATGCATTCATAGAACATTCATAAGCAGCATACAAGTACACCTCAACATCCTAAGATACCTTAACAGCTTTAATATGCATTAATAACAAACATTACACAATTCTACAATTATAATGTTTGTTATTATTATATAATGTTTGTTATTAATGTATATTACAGCTGTTAAAGGATATTAGGATGTTAAGGTACATGATGTCTGTGAATGGTTTATAAATACTTAATGAATACATTATGAAGGTGTACTGAACATTTTATGAATGCAATATAAAAGCATTATGAAGTTAGTGCAGTTAATGTAAAGCGTTATCAAATATTTATAAAAAGGCATAACACATTATAACCATGTTTATTATGCATTATGACTGCCTTATGAAACATGATGTATAATGCACTATAGATACCATTAAAATGCAGTACAAAGCATCCTTAATGCTTATACCGACCATTATAGTGGATTGTAAAGGTATCTATGGTGCACTATACAGTACATCAAAGCTTCATAAAGTATTCATAATGCATTATACATGTGCCGTTTGATAAATATTTATAGCCAGGTTTATAATTCTTTATGAATGCATTATTTGTTATGAATGTGTTTATAAATGACTAAAACATGGCCTTAAGTAAAGTTTTACCAAAAAGTGAATAATAAAAATATACCATAGCAATAAAACGTAGGAAAAAAAAGTTAAAAGTAGAAGGGCAACAGCAAACTAAAGACACACACACACTGTGCAGAGGTTCCAGAAAAATCCAAAGTCAAAGATAGATAGCTAAGGGTTGATGGCTCTGGCATTCCTTTGGATGCTTATCAGGTCACACACCTCATTTTCCACCGGGGCTTTGCACAGGATATACAGCAGTATAGAATTATTTATGCTTATTTACATACCAGGGCAGCCTGGTGGCTCACTCGGCCGCACTGCACTCTGATGCCTCCAGGATTATGAGCTGGAATCCAGTGCCTAGCTCTCCATGGATGCAGTGTGCGTGTTCTCTCCATGTTTGCATTCCTCAGAGTCACCTATAGTATGTATCTGCATGTGTGAATGTTTGCCCTGCATTGGACCGGTGTCCCGTCTAGGGTGTCCCAGTCCTGTGTCTTGTTTTGGCCGGGGATAGGCGCCAGGCAGGTCACCATCAGATGTGACTTTTCCAGAATACATGATTTTTCAAAACAAAACCTACAACATGGATGAAGTTAGACCTGCATTACTGCTAACTTTCCACATATAATGACTGGGGTCAGGTTATTCACACACCATTTTTGTGAAATGCCACTTTTGTTGAGGACTTTGTAATGAGGCCACAATTACTTTCTTTGAAGCAGGATTTCTCGCTTAGCTGGGTAACTTGTAGGATTTAAGGTGGTCTGGGCTAAAACGTAAGTGAACAAAGTTAAAGTCCATTTAAACCGGGTTACTTTAAATTTGGCATATTATCCAGCTAAGCAAGAAATCCTGCTTCGTGATACAGGAGGCAGCTGGGCCCAAAACCTCAACTGTTCCGGGGGCACTGGCTGACTGCTCTCTGACCCTAATCACCACACTCACGCATAGCTTTGGACAAAAGCATCGGCTGTCCAAGTGTGAAGGGAGAAATTCTTGAAATTGCTGTTTCCTTTACAGACCTCCATTACCTAAAGAGGAATTTCAACCTCAGACCCTCAACATTAAAAGTCTGAAGCTCTACCAAAGAAGCTATCCAGGTTCTTATAGACTACTGTGCAAATTTGTGCAAACATTCTTACTCAAACTAACCACAAAAAACAATGCTAATATCTTTATCTTCTTGCAACATTATGTGAGTATGTGAGTGTTACAGATGACTGAACTAAGGTAGCAATGGCTGGGTGTTACCATGTGATACAAATCAGAAAAAAAATATATAAACTGAAAACACAATTAGCTGAGCACTTCCTGTTTATTCATGTGGTCTGCATGCACTTTTGTCTGAAATACTTCAGTAATCTTTTTATTTCTGAAATGTGATAGCACAAATAGGGTCAATTTAAAGGATTGAATTTAAATACTGCATAAGTGCATATTGTAATATTAATATAATATTATAATATTCTAAAGTTGGAAAAATACAGCATTCTTTTCATGATAAATACAATTGGAGCAGAATGTTTTCTGTAATGTGAAAATAACCTTCTGTGGAGACATTTATATCAGAAATGTTGGTTTTCTTAAGTTCAAGTTTCTTAATTTCTCTTATCACAATCACATTGAGTCTGGAACAGAATGTAACTGTTGCGGAAGAAAAAATCAACTTCTATTATCTAAGCAACCCCTGGTTGGACTGCTTGAATAAGACTCCGGACCTCACAGATGGTGAGCAAAGTTTTCTCCTTCATTTAGTAATACAGCACAGAGCTCTAATCACACTCTGGTACCAGGTACCCCGAACACAAATATTAAACAGTTGATATATCGTAACACCCAAATCCCGATAAGTACTTCTAAGTCCTGTTTGGTTACAAAATATCCACAAACCAAGCTCAAACATACAACAAACATAATTCTCCACCTCTATTGGTCAACCTTGGTATCAGGTGCACAGACTAAGGCGCTATGGACTCCAGTTCACCCAGTTCTATGCTTTTGGACTGTGCAAGAGAACCTGAGAACCTGAAACAAACCCAGATACCAGAGAAACAGGTGAAACACAAATGTAAACACATTTTTAACGCCCGTGCTGGGTGGTGGAGTCACTTCAGTTGATGAAAAGCAAAGTTAATGACTGAAAAAAATTATCATGCTTTTGGAAGCACTATAGTCTGAACAAGAAGTCAGAGCGAGTTACATATGCTCAGCCTTCTCTGCACCCAACCAGGAAAAGAATTTTCGAAACTGTCACAAAACCATGAACAAAATAAGTACCATTAATTAACATACCATGTCCCCGGGGCCATTGTTATCAATGCTAATTTACAGGTGCTCACAACAGACATCAAACATGGCTAGCTGGTTATGGGGAACAATTTAATTTATTGTTTTTTTATATTCATCAGCGTTATTTTGGCAAAAAGAATTCTGTGACTAGTACAATTACTTTTTAAAATTGTGTACTTGGAATAGGGGAGGAAACTGGAATTAACACATTTAATGAAAGGAAACAAAAATTACACACCACACAGGAAGACCTGGATCTGGCCTTGGATATACAGCCAGCTGTACCTCCTTAATCATAATTTCACAGAGTGTATAGTAATCAAACTTAATTATCCACAACCGTGTGGTTTTCCAAGTTGAACTGATCCAAAACCCAAGAAGTTCAGCTTTCCAGAAAAGCAATGCAGACAGACAACCCAGCCAAACAGACGTCCGTTGATTAAAAAAGCAACAAGAAAAATGCGCTACACATGTATGTCAATATCATGAAAATGACCTTTCCTTTTGCAAAGCAATATGAAGGAAATCAGCTGCAACACCAACCAGAGATCCTTCAGCTGTGGGATGTAAGCAAGAGTGGCCAGACAGACTGGACCTGATCCATCGTTACTTACACTGGCATTTTCTGAATGTATAAATTATGATATCTATCCCAAGATTTGGCTGTGTGTGGAAATGTATCTGTATCTGTATAACTACTGTACTGTACATGAATAATAATAATAACTGATACTTTATTGATTGCTGCCGGGAAATTCTCTTTTTGCCTCCCCCATCTTGCTATCTGTAGGTGAGAGTAAGCTGGCTATGAAGAGTAGCCACCTGTAGCGGCACCCAGGGAGCTGGGGGTTAAGGGCCTTGGGGCATCCAGGAAGCTTGAGGTTAAGGGCTTTGGGGCACCCAGCAAGCTGGGAGTTAATGGCCTTGGGGCACCCAGGACGCTGGGTGTTAAGGGCCTTGGGGCACCCAGCAAGCTGGTTATTAAGGACGTTGGGGCCCCCGGGGAGCTGGAGGCTAAAGGCCTTGGGGCACCCAGGAAGCTGGGAGGTTAAGGGCCTTAGGGCACTCAACAAGCTGGTTATTAAGGGCCTTGGGGCGCCTGGGGAGCTTTATTGATCGCTGCTGGGAAATTCTCTTTTCGCCTCCCCCATCTTGCCATCTGTAGGTGAGAGTAAGCTGGCTATGAAGAGTAGCCACCTGTAGCGGCACCCAGGGAGCTGGAGGTTAAGGGCCTTGGGGCACCCAAGAAGCTGGGGGTTAAGGGCCTTAGGGCACTCAGCAAGCTGGTTATTAAGGGCCTTGGGGTGCCTGGGGAACTTTATTGATCGCTGCCGGGAAATTCTCTTTTCGCCTCCCCCATCTTGCTATCTGTAGGTAAGAGTAAGCTGGCTATGAAGAGTAGCCACCTGTAGCGGCACCCAGGGATCTGGG
>JAODKE010000125.1:1107458-1124425 GCA_026779605.1 Mormyrus hasselquistii
AACGTAGGAGGAGAAGCCTCTCAAATCTTTTGTCTGACAGTCTGTTCCTCTTTGGAGAGAAGACAAGCTTGCCCAGGTTGAACAGTCTCTCAACAGGTGCACTAGATGGAGTCGCAGCATTGTAACGTAGTAAAATTTTCTTGATGAGAGAAAATCCACTCAGAGAGTTGAAGTTTTGTACTGAAGATCTAATATAGTCTATCACCTGGTTTTCTGCTAAGGAGGTGTCCTCCTCAACCTCCTCAAAGGAAAAGAAATCACTCTCTTTGGCTGAATCTGTGTGATGTGAAGATGTGCTGGTACCTTGCTGTGGTTCTTCGAGGACAATCAACTTGCCTTAGCCTTATCCTTTAACTCCTGTGACCGCAGCCAGCAAAGTTTAAATTTTGGAAGAGTTACAGCAGCAAGTATAGCCTCTTCATTTCCCAGGACATCAGCAAATCTGGTTTTGATAACCTGAAATGATAAAAAATAATCACATTAAATGTATGTATCCACACAAATCAGTGTTATTATTATTATTATTATTAGTGGTATTAGTATTTATTATTATGAATACTACAGCACTGTACCATGAAAACAGTTGTCTTCTCCCTGAAGTATATCTAAAGCAAATGTAAGGGGCTTCATTGCAGTACAGTGCTCCTTTAAAAACTGGTGTTCCCTTTCTGTTATTGATGTCAGTCCTAATTTGGAGGAGATGGTGTTAAGGTCTCCCATGGATATTTCACAGATTCGAGACAGGGCATTATAGAAGGAATTCCATCGTGTTGTACAAGGTACAAGCAGCTTTTTTGACAACAACTCATCAACTGTTTCAGTAGCCAAAGTTGATCGACTAGTTTTGTTCCATGGGACAGTACATTTGGCAGTAGCACTTCTGTAAACAGCCTTTGTTGCAATATTTGACAGCAGCCACTTGTCAACATCTGTGCATGAAATTAGGTTTAGTGTGTGTGATGCACATCTCTTGTGGGGGGGCAAAGTTATCACATCTTCTCCATCATTATCATCAGTTCATGTGGCTGGTACCTCTTAAATGCTTTAACAAAATTAAACCCATTATCAGTCACTGCTGCTGTGATTTTGTGTGTTATCCCATATGTAGAATGTATACTGTCAAGCTCAACTGCATTGGCGTCATGAGTATGATGTCCCTTAAATCGTCTGCAAGCAAGAGCTGCTTTCTCTCTTTCCATGTTATTTGGATTGATTCAATGTGCAGTCACACCCATGTAACTTTTATTGTGATCAGTCCAGATGTCTGCTGTAGTTGAAATGTACTCTAATTCCTCAAACGTCTTTTTGAGCTCAATATCCATTTTTTTGTATTCACTGTCAATGAATCTAGCCAAAGTGTTTCGGCTTGGGGCAACACCCCTACCTCCTCCTCGTATTGGTATTTTAGCAAGGATAGCTCTGAATGACTCAGACTCAACGATGGACAGGGGTAGCATGTTTTCAACAACATACCTTGCAATCAAAGTGTTCAGCTCGGTCTTGGTCACATGCTGCTGACCCGAAAAATCAAGCGATGCTTGTTTTAATGGAGTGTCTCCGTCTCCTTCGTTGGAGCTCACGCTAGCTGCATTTCGGCTTGCAGTTGGGTTAGCAGCAGCAACAAGTTTCGTGTCAGCATGTGTAGTTGTAAGGTGCTTCATAAGGTTAGAGTTGCTTGAGGTAGACGTGGATATTATCTTTTTTCCTGGGCATAGCGTGCATGATACATATACATTATTGCCTTTAATTTCAACGAGGGAGAAGTAGTGCCAGTACTTCCAGTTTGGGAACGCTACCTTTGAATTTGTCGCTGTCCAGTGTGTTCAGAGGTAGTGGAAGTCAGAGTGTCAGTGAGCGTGCAGTGAGACACCATGAGCATGGCATCCGCCCACCCAGCCAATCATCATCGCACTTGCAACGGTGTCATCATTATCTCTCGTCAGGCAGCTGATAAGGCCAAAGCTTGACATCTCACGCGTCATTCAACCAAATTTTAGTAACGCGCTACTTAACATTCTCAGTAACAATAACGGCGTTGCAAGTATGGGAAAAATAATTAATTATATTACTCTGTTACTGAAAAAATAATGCCGTTAGTAACGCCGTTATACTTAAACGCCATTACTCCCAACACTGGTCACGGTTGAGGTGGTGGGTGGCCTCCAAGCATTGCCTTAGGTCCCGCACATGTCCAGAGGTGATGGCTGGCTCTGGTTCAGGCGCACAGCCAAAAATTAGCTCAACTGGGCTACAGGCCCACAGGATCACCGGGAGGAAAATGGAGGTCCCAATCCCATTGATGTTGACTGGTCAGGATCGCAAGCTGCGTTGTTAGGGTCTGGTTGAACCTCTCAAGTAGCCCGTCACTTTGAGGGTGTAGCGGGGTGGTGTAGGTCTTATGTACACCCAGCAGACGGCAAACTTCCGCCATGACAGCGGACTCAAAGTTGCACCCTTGGTCGCTGTGAAGCTCTTCCGGGGCCCCAAACCTGGAAAAGAACTCATCCACCAGTTTGGTAGCAGTTACGATGGCACTCTGTTCCAGCACCGCGTACGCCTCTGGCACTTGGTAAAATAATCCATTGCTACGAGTACGTACCAGTTGCCGGAGTTAGTGGTGGGAAAGGGACTAAGGATGTCGACACTGATGTGCTCTATGAAGCTGCCAGACAGCATGGACTGGAGAGGGGCCCGGGAGTGGTCGTGGGGGTCCTTGCGCGCTGTGCACGTGTCACAACAGTGGACGTGCAGCTCCACATCCAAGCGGCAGCCTGGCCAGTAAAACCATTGCCACAGTCTGCACAATGTCTTAGTGATGTCGAAGTGCCCCACCCCAGGGAGCCCATGCACACTCCACAGCACCGCCTCCTTCAGTGGCTCAGGGACCAGCATCTGCCACACGACCTGCTCCGGCACAGGGCCCTGCCAGCATGGATACAATAGTTAATCTCGGAGGGCCAGGCTGTCCCACTGGGAACAGTATGCCCTTGTGGTGGGGCAGAGGGACCTCAACTCTGACCACTCTGGTTTTTCACCTCCCCGAAGCCAGCCCAGCAAACGAGCCAGGACTGGGTCCCCAGCCTGTGCCTCCTTCAGTTCCTCCCGGCTAAAGGCTGGGTGCCCCTTGGGCTGCTGGGGTGTGATGGTCTGGTCCGGCACCACACCCCTCACTTCCTCCAGCGTTTCACCCCATTCTGCTGCCCCTGTGTCTATTTTAGTGTCAGCCAGTCGGTCTGGTATTGGGGTACTCATGGTCTCAGGTTCAGATGTCTCCGTTGCTTCCAAGGGGTCTCCTGGTCTGGACCCTATCAGCTGCCTTGCCTCCAGTCACCTGCAGTGCCCACAGCCACCACCGCAGGGACACCGTGACAGGGCATCTGCATTACCGTGCAGCCGGCCCTCCCGGTGCTGGACCTGGAATTGAAACTCCTGGAGTTTCTCCAGCTATCTTGCCACCTGGCCCTCAGGCTCCTTAAAGCTCATGAGTCAGGTGCGTGCGGCATGGTTGGTTCTGAGGAGGAACTGGTTGCCATAGATGTATGGCTTGAACCGGGACAACCCAGTCACCACTGCCAGCAACTCCCGACATGTGATACAATAGTTTCGTTCTGCCTTGCTAAGACAACAGCTGAAGTAGGCAATGGCTCCCTCCCCGTCTGGCCAGAACTGGGACAGGACCGCTCTGATGCTTCTGCTGCTGGCATCCATGTCTACGATGAATGGCTGTGTAGGGTCAGGACACACCAGGATTGGGGCAGAGACAAGCACAGTCTGCAGCTGATCAAAGGCAGCCTGCTGGTTGGGACCCCACTGGAAGGCAACCTCCTTTCTGGTCAGCTGGTGCAAGGGGGTGGCAATGTCGGCAAAGGCCGGATGAACCTCTTGTAGTAGGAGGCCAGGCCCAGGAAGCTCCGCAGCTCCTCAACAGAGCACGGGATTGGCTAAGCCTCCACTGCCCTTAATTTGTCTGGATCCGTTGCTACCTCTCTCTCGCTCACAACATGAGCAAGGAGCTTGCCAGATCGCTGCAGGAGGCTGCACTTAGCCGGATTGAGCCGTAGATTTGCTCGGCGGATGGCCTCAAACACTTGCCGTAGGTTAGCTGTCGCATCACTGAAGTTGGGTGCATGGACAAGCAGGTCATCCAGGTAGACAACACAGCAGCTCTCCTGGATCCCCTCAAGCACCCGTTCCATAAGCCATTCAAAGGTAGCAGGGGCATTACAGAGCCCAAAGGGAAGAACCTGGAACTGCCACAGACCTCGCCCCAGGGTGAAGGCCGTCTTCTCACGGGCCTCTGGGAACAGCTCCACCTGCCAGTAACCACTACTTAGATCCAGTGAACTGAACCTCCATGAAACGGCTAGGGTATCAATACGGGGCAGGGGATAGGAGTCCCTCTTGGTGATGGCGTTGAGCCTGCGATAGTCCGCGCAGAACCGCCAGGTGCCATCCTTCTTCTTAGCTAGGACAGCAGGGGCGGCTCACGGGCTGGTGGATGGCTCGATGACTCCAGAGGTCAGCATCCCCTGGACCTTCTCTTCAGCAGCAACCCATTTTACAAAAGGTAGTCGGTGGGGGTGGAGACGGATGGGCGAGACACCATCTGTGTTAATGTCATGCTGCACCAGGTTGGTGTGGGTGCAGTCTTCATCACGGACAGCAAAGACATCTGCATACTCTTCCAGCAGTGATCGCAGCTGAGCCCTCTCTCCTTTGTTGAGACTTTCAGCACTCCACTGGTACAGGGACTCAATGGCTTCTGCTGTTGCTGCCTGGGTCACTGGGGTTTGGAGCAGAGCTGCTGCAGAGTTCGGAGCTGGTGGACAAGAACTTGTGGGGGGTAGACATGCTGGCCGAGCTTCCGGTGGGTGGGGTCTCACTGCCTGTGGCAGTGGCTCAGAGGCCAGGGTAATGGTGTGTCCCCCCAGGGCCAGGGTCATCTGTTGTAGGTCGAGCACCACCCACTGGCGGATGAGAAGATCCATCCCCGGGATGCAGTCGTCCTGGATTGGGGCAAGCCAGAAGTCATGGGAGACCAGAACACACCCTATCCTGAGTTGTAGCCTGCAACAACTCTGCATAGGGATGATCTCCCCGGTCACCGAGTGCAACTGGGTGGTGGTGGTCCTCCAGCCCAGTAAGGAATGCCCCTCTGTCCTAGGCAAGAGTCCTGTCCTCACTATAGAGACTGTGGAGCCACTGTCTATTAGACCACGGCAGGGCATCCCATTGATGGAGCAAGGCAGAAAGGGGTTCCGCAGATCTCCAATCCGACTAACAGGATAGATGTCCAGGAATGGGCCTCTGGCCTGAGGGGTTTTGAAGGATTGGGATGACACTTCCCTCACTTCGCCACCCCTTGGTCGTTTCCTGACAGCCTGGGAGTGGGTTCAGGGCAGAAGCGAGCCCGGTGCCCTCTCATTCCACAGCGCCAGCAGATGATCTTTGCATCATTGGGGGGAGGGTCACTATCCCGCCGAGCCACTGAACGTACTGCAGCGTCTTCGTAGGGTGCCGCACCAAAGATTGCCTCAGCGAGTGCCTGCTGTACGCTAGCTGGTGCTAACAGCCACACTTGCTGTTGTAGGCGGTCTGGAAGAAGGGCTGAGAGGAAGGCCTGCAGGGCTAGGCCTTCCTGCACTACTGCAGGTTAGTTGGGGTATGCCGGGTGGGCAAGTGCTCTGATGTCAGCACCCAGGACTCCAAGCCGCTCCCCTCTGTGATGCCGCCGGGTGCTAAAAAGCTGACGGGCCCTCAGCTCCCCTCCGCCACTCCCAAACCGCTGCTTTAAGGCTGTTGTCAGTTCTGCAAGAGACAGACGGGCCTCTGGTGCAATGTCCAAGAGGACTTGGAGGGCCCCTCTTTCCAGTGCCAGGCTAAGGTAGACAGCTGCAGTCTGGTCATCCCAGGCATTGTTCTTGGCATCAAGCTCTAGCTATACAGAAAATAGCTCCCAGGGTTGGTCCCCACTGTACTTGGGCAGGCGGACGGCTGGTGGTGGTGGCGTGAGCAGGATTTCCTTTAATGGCAGATCACTGGGCCTTCTCTCCTGTTTGGGGCCACTGGCTCCCTCAGGCACTTGTGTCTGACTTCTCACCCGCAGTCCGCTGACGGTCTCTTGCTGCAGCTCTGCAATTTCCTCTTCAAGGTTCCTCCGGGTTTCTTGGAGTAGAGTGAGTGGGATCATAGTCTGACACCATTGTGGTATCTGTTGGTTTCAGCCATAACGCCACGTTGAGAATGCAGTCTGATTCAAAGCTCTTTTATTAGCAGTCCTGAAGAGGACTACATCAGGCACCTAAGGAGCATCCAAAAAACCCCTTACACATAAGAAACACAGGGTTGTCAGGCACTAATTACACATGAGGATCAGACAGGGCACACACAAGACACGGGAAAACACACGCGCAACAAGAAGGAATATAACCATTAGCAATAGCAACAACAATATAAGGGCTATTTACAACTTGCACGTGAGGCATGCTGGGATATGCAGGGCATGCTGGGATATGTGCAAATCGACCAGACGGCACTTGGCTCACTGACGCCACATTATATTATATTATATTATATTATTACATAATTATTCCCTGATTCATTGTTCCCCACTCATTAGCTTCTCTCCTACATCTCCAGGAAAGGGCATACCTAAAATACGTAGTGTAATTCATAAAGTTACAACAACAAATTAAATGGAAGAAAAAGTGGTTGGAAATAAGATTTAGAGAAATCAGCAATCTGAGCTAATCTGGCCTTTTTTCTTGGTACTGTAAATAAGTTCTCATCATTTTCCTGTAGTTCTTCAGTGGTGAGACAATACACTTTAGATAAGGCAGTGCCAGACTCCTTAATGATGAAACTGCACTCCCAAGATAACTTTATACTGTATGTTTATGATAGTGAGCTTAATTTACAGTCAAGGACAGCTTTGAAGGGGGAGAATTGGGGGAGATAGTATTAAAACTGTTTCGTTACATAGTTCACACAACAAAATAGTCAAACACAAATGTTACACTTTACATAGCTATATTTTACTGGCAACCCTCTCAGTCAAACAGTGCTAAAAGTGCTACTTTCAATGATATTATAATAATTTATATTACGTGCTTAAATGGGTGCGTGTAAACATGCAGTTAAAACTCAGAAGGACAGTTTACAGTCACAGCTATCCAATATACCATTTCGACATTTTTTCTGCACACATCTGTTTACTTTGGCTATATATTTTAATTTTCGCAACCCTTTTCCCAAACTCTGTGCTTTCATTGTGACGCGTATGGAAATTTAAGGTCGATCTTGTTTCCTCTTGTACCGTTAATCTGCTGATGCACGTGCCCTGCTACCAAATAAATCAGCAAGAAATAACAGGCAGAATGATAGCAAACATGGAAACTTCACTAAGGGGTCTTAGGCTATAGATGCTGTAGTTGCAGTTGCTGAATGTGGTGGGTCTGCATTGATGTCAGTTCTGGGATATAGACTGTCATTAGATAACCCTGATATAATATAGTGCCTTTGATATGAGGAAGTTCCATCCTAAGACTCACTAAGGGGTGTTGGACTGTGTTGCTGTGTCTCTGCCTTCATTGTGGTAGACTCACTGGGTTTGGACTGGAGGACATATAGCAAGTAATAAGATACAGAGTATAGACTCTGTAATAGATAGATACTGCAACGTAACAGAAAGCATTACATTTTATTTATTTAGCAAATGCTTTCGTCCAAAGCAGATTTCTTTTTTCTTTTTTTTTTTTTTTTGAGAAAGCAGGTCAGGTAGTCCCTGGAGCAAATGGACATTAACTGCCTTGCTCAAGAGCTGAACAGTGAACTCTCTCTGCTGTAGAGTGGTGTGTGACTCAAGGAGTTAACACACTATGCTGCCGATCGAAAGGTCCCCACTTCAAAATCTGTGATCGGCAAAGTAATTTAACCATTGGGCCCTTGAGCGAGGCCTTTATCATCAGTTACTCCAGTGACTGCCTGAGCCTACTTTCGAAAGAGCACTTTGATACAGCCTGTACTTCACAACTATAAATAAAATTTGAGTAGCGTAATGCTCCAGAAGACAAAAATTTAGGGGAATGTGTAATACAAGCTGCTAAAACAGATGATGCGATATTGCTGAGAAGTTATGTGGCATCGCGTAACAGTGAGGTGCTGCCCCACATATGTTTTTTTTATGTAAATACTCCTTTGGGACCTTTAAATAGGATAAAGAATAAAAGATGTGAGACCAACAATGTAAAAATATACACTTTAAGAGAACATACAACAAAACACACGATAAAGTTACGTCAGTGGGATGGAACACTGTTCCTGTGATTGGAAGGTCACCGGTTCAAAATCTAGTGGTGAAAAACCTGATTCTACCTTCGTGAATCACATCCAAATGAGGTGGTTATTCACTTGCTGGTCCCTTGAGCAAGGCCCTGGACCACCGATTGTTCTAGTGAACAAAAAAAAAAAAAAACTGAAAAAAAGCATCTGCTAAATAAATAGAATGTATTGCTTCTTGTCACGTTGCAGTGTCTGTTTATTAAGTTGCACATATACTACCACATGATGGCTGTGTTATTACATTGTTTGGATAGCAAGACCGCAGTGTTCGCAGGAATTTAGCCACGCCTGAGACTCGCCTGTCCTTCAGGCCTGCTTGCTTCCTGGTATGTAGACATTGTAGACTGGGTCACACCCGGGAAGTATTACTGTGTTCGTGATCATTATGTTCGACTTAATGCCTTCCCATGCATGTCTGACCACAGGGTACCAAGTATAAATTTGTCATGCTTGTATTTAGATCTAAAGAGATTGATAGCTAGACAGTTGCCCAAAGTTTATTGCAATATTGCTAATTTTTTATGACTTATTTACAGTTAAGCCTTTTTTAACAATAACAAAAAAGAACAACAAACCAAAATTCCACAACAATGTTCACTAGAACCTGCATAAACACCAGATGTGTTTCACCCTGTCAGTTCAATTTATTTTTATATAGCGCCTTTCACAACAGAGTTGTCCCAAAGCGCTTTACAGGGCTGGGTTGTGATACATGAAACAGAAGTAGAAAGAGATACAGAACAGGAGAAAAGGAAGGAAAGAAACTGAATAAAGAAAGAAGAAAATAACAGAAGACTATTGGTACGTAAATTCAGGAAATGGACTCTACTAATTTCAGCACAGAGGCATTAGCCAGCTGCTAATATGGAGTCGAGCTCCAGCTTTGGGTGCAGGGATCACCCAGTCAGGACACATGTTCCCTCCAGGTAGCTGGTCTGGGTGTCCCCAGAGAGAGAGGGCCTGTCGTCAAACCTGCATACTCTGGCGTCCTTCCAGGCTATTTCAAGAGGTTGGTGGGTGATCAGGAAACAATCGACACACCCTGGACTGGAGAGGGTTGGCTAAGTTCACAAAGAAAGTATGGACCTTTTTGAGGGTATCTGGCTTAAAGACCGGGCGTGTCACAGAAGCACCAATGCAGATACTGTTTTAGTCCCTTATGAAATACCAGTCTCCTGTGTTCCACGAAAAGAGCACCGTTTATGAAATTTAAGTATTAATTCCGGCTCTTTCCCCCAACGCGAGTCTTATGATTGGTATGAGGGCAGTGCTTTGGTCTGAAGCGTGGATTACATTCGGGTCGCCTTCAGAAGGGCAGCCTTTGCATCCCCCCGCCTGCATAGCGCCCCCATGCTCTTCGGCGCCTAACCCCCCCCATGCCCTTCGGCGCCTCACCCATCCCGCTCGCCTTTGTCTGGCCTTCCGCTGACTGCGAACCGTCCCGTGGCCGGCAAACTTTACAGCGGGCGGGGAGGGGGCCTCCTTTCAAAGCTTCCTTTTGTATTTTCCTTTCTTCCTTCTCCTCCACGCCTGCCCCACACTCCCTCCTCTTTTTTCCCCCCTCCTCCTCTTTTTTTTCTTACTGGTTTGCTCTGGCACACAAATTCCAAAAAAAAGAAAAAAAAATGTAAAACGAGCGTACATCGGTTTTCTCTTTGTTTTCTGCAGGGAAAACACAAAGGCTGGGGTATGGCTGCATTCAGGAGACAGTTACCCTTCAAATTGCCAGGGGGTGTTGGCCTTAAACACGGTGACTAGCACTGTCAACCTTTGCTGACCTGCTGGCTGAAGTGAACTGAAGGAATTGAAGATATCTGTTTTGGGCTGCTTCTTTCCCCTCCTCCTCCTCCTCCCCCACCACCCTAGTTTTCATTACTCCGTGATAAAGCTCAAAATTGAGATTTATTTAGTGACCCACCCCCCAATTCACAGGGAATGTACTAAACAGAGTTTTACCAGACTTGGAGAGAGTGCTGTTTATTTGTCACCCTGAAATGCCCAAGCCTGTTTGCCGCTTCCAGAACACAGATGCCCTTGTCTTCACAGGTATCACTTTCAAAACACTCCTCAGCTTTGCTTACAGTAAACTCAGTAAGTCAACCCTTAGTCCTCAGTCTGTTTTTTTTCCTCAGCCAGTAATCTAAACCTGCTCAATCATTTTTCTGGCATTCTGAAGCAGTTTTCCGACATAATTGCATTGTCAAGTGGTGATTCTGGCATTACATGAATCTATAACACAGCCTAACCTTGTTATAATTTTTTTTATGTTATTATGGTATTATCTGATAAACCGCCAGCATGACGGCTCATCTCCCAGGACCATGCGTGTACTCACTTGGGTTTTCTTTTCTCTGATCCCGCCCTACCCCCCACGTCCAAAAGTCTGCTCAGGTCATACAGTATGTTGTCCTTTCCAGAATGGAGTCAAGGTCACCACAACCCTGACTGCACTTCTTTGTATTATAAATAATTACCGAGCTGATTCTCCGACATTCAATTTGAGCCAATCACACGAGAGTAATACTACAGATCTGCAGATCTTCAGGATCAGGTGACATATTCTGTGACTGTGAATCGGGCTGAGTGTTTAAGAACATGCCTGCTGCATTCAATGGACAGCAGGACACATTCAGTCACCTAAATAATCTAATAACCCTAAACATTGATATAATAAGGTACAAAACTGACCATGTTACTGACTCCATTGAGAACCATTAACAGTATAAAGAGCTGTGATAATCCATCAGTCTGCTAATTACCCTGGAGCGAGTGCACAGGTAAAGAGGTCACTGACACAGCATGGAAGGGTTCAGGGAATGAAAAAAGGAGAAAGAGAGAGAGGGAGAAAAAACAAACACTCCTTTAATTTGTTTGCCAGCGGGTTCAGCCAAAACCTTAGTAATTCCATTAACTTGAGTCTTGGCTTGTCTCTGCCTCAAAATACACAGTAAGGGGGTGAATCTGAAGGACGGGCAGAAGCACATGGGCTCCTGAGTGGGGGGGCTGGGGGGGATGTCTATGAGGTTTAATGACCTCCCACCCCCCAGCACTACCAAAATCCCATAGGCCTAGCCCCCCACCTCTTCAGAACACTGAAGACAGACTGCCCTTGCCGAAAGTCATAGGCCCGGCGGTCTGTGACATTGTGGAGGAGGAGCAGTCTGTTTAATTCTTGAGGGGGAATTAAGGTAAAACCACAGTCTGGGTCACAGCAGGTTTGAGGTCTGAAAAATTTCATGGCTTTGTTGAGTTTGACCCAAATTCACTTAGAAAAAGCAAATGGTGGTGTAGAAGTTTCCAGGACTAACACTTTTTGGATGAGAGGCAAACACTTTTTTACTGTAAGCAAGTTAATAAAAATAAACAATATGAACTGATTAAGCTCCTGTGCAGATACACTATTGCAGAAAAACCTTTAGAATGTACATTTAAATAGTTAACACAGTTTGGCTTTCCCAGGAATTTTGCTTCTAGAGGGCGTAGTGGTACGACCATGCATAGCTCAGATATGGACAGAGGGGTTTGCGTGTCTCAGTGACCCTGGGGGCTATGTTGTCGGGGGCAATAGCCCCTGGTAGGGTCTCCTAAGGCAAAAAGGTCCCAGGGGAGGGACCAGACAAAGAGCGATCCAAAAGAACCCTATGACAAGTAATAAAATCGAAGTCTCGTTTCCCTGCCCCGGACTAGGGTCACTGGGGCCCCACCCTGAAGCCACGCCTGGGGGAGGGGCCCGTTGGCGAGTGCCTGGTGGCCGGGCCTTAGCCCGTGGGGCCCGGCCGGGCATAGCCTGAAAGAGGCACGCAGGACTGTCCCCAGGTGGGCCCACCACCCGCAAGGGGAATGTCAGGGGTTCGGTGCATTGTGGATCGGGTGGCGACTAAGGGAGGCCCTGGCGGTCCGATCCCCGGCTGACAAAACTGGCTTTCGGGACATGGAATGTCACCTCTCTGGTGGGGAAGGAGCCTGAGCTTGTGCGTGAGGTTAAGAGATACCGACTAGATATAGTCGGGCTCACCTCAATGCATAGCTTGGGACCAATCTCCTGGAGAGGGGCTGGACGTTCTTTTCTTCTGGAGTTGCGGGTGAGCGACGCCGGGCTGGGGTGGGGCTGCTGGTGGCCCCACAGCTCAGTGCATTAACATGCCCTGCGCCTTCGGGTTGGGGATAGGTCTCTGACTGTCATCTGTGCTTATGCGCTGAATGTCAGTTCAGCCTTCTTGGATTACCTTAGTGATATGCTGGTTGGCGTGCCATGAGGGGATTCCATTGTTTTGCTGGGGGACTTCAACGCTCACGTGGGCAATGACGGTGTGACCTGGAAGGGGGTGATTGGGAGGAATGGCCTCCCTGATCTGAGTGGTGTTCTGTTATTGGACTTCTGTGCAATGCCTTGGTCATCTGAATTTAAACCCCAAAACCAAATGCATGCGTGCGCTTTTTGGGTGGAGAATATAGAATTACTGTATTTTATATAGAAATGAATAGGCGGTCCCCACAAAGATATGAATGCAAACCTGTGAGTTGGCACCCAGTCCTGGGTTGTTCCCTACCTTGTGCCTGTAGCTTCCGGGTTAGTCTCCAGATCCCTACAACCCTGCATAGGACAAGTGGTATGGAAAATACTCAACAGTGCTACTTCGGTGGGTTATTTCAGCCGTGGGCATTTTAGGCGACATAAAAAACTGAAGCTGAAAACATTTATATTCTACTTTTTAAAGGTTGAGCTCTAGAAAGTTCTGCAGCTGTAGCAGGTAAAGCTTCTGTAGCTACTGCGCCATAGCTACTCAAATTCACTTCCATCACATAATATGGAAAGGTCTAGCTTCTCCATGTGAACTGCAGCACAATAAATCTTCAGATAATTTCATGTGGGCCTATACTTGTTTCAAACTCTCAGTCAGAAGACTGATTGAACCACAGTGGAGACATGGATCCCTTCAAGATCAAATGTGCTTGTTTAGGAAAATAATCATGAAGCAATGTATGTTATTGTAACACTTAACCTTGGGACGTTCTTTCTTTCAGCTAGATCATGATGAAGACGGGTCTTGGTCTTCATAATTTCAGCAGTAATTTGGACAGCCAGTCTTTCTTTGGTCGTTATCTCTTTGCTTCGTCACACTCGTAACTTTCCCCATTAGATCAGCTTTTCCCAGGCTTCAGAGTCCCAAACGTTAAGCCTTATCGCATCTAGCTGAGGCTCCAGAGCCCCTCTGGATGCATCAGCTTCCCTGACAGATAGCGCATTAGAGACTTTTGGGAGTGCAGCTGTAGTTGGGCCAGGAACACTGTGAACCAATAGCACTCCCTCCATTGTGGTGAACCGGGGGGAGGGGTGCTTTACAGGGGTGAGGCAAGCCTAGGTGGTACACGGAGGCCTCAGGCCCAATATCCGCAGCACACCCATCTGGTGCCACTAAGACCTTCCCCTCTCCGCCCTGAAACGAGGCAGGAATCTCCCATACGACTGACTTTCCAATTCAGAATTCCTCGGCACAAAGGAGGCTACCCACGGGGTACAGCAGACAAACAAGCAGCCTACAGTGTTTCGGCGGGCTGGAGGTCCTTGGCAGAAATCCACTCACTGTAAAAAAAAAAAAAAAGAGAAAAGAAACGACTCCATTTTAGTGAAGTCCTGGGCGGCTCCCACCCACACCTCTTGAATGGAATGTGTTAATAATTCACTTCATGGAGATGAAAGGTCCTTTGATACGGGCAGAAAAAAAAATTGCATAAACACAGCGAGCTGGCTGAAAGGTCTCCCCCCTCAATACAAGCTCCACTCTCTCGAGCAGGAGGGGAAACGGCGGAGCAGGAGCTGTTGGGTTCACGTCTATCCCCGTCCCTCTTCAAAGATGGGGGGCCCATTTTATCTTCCACAAAAACAGACCCTCAAGGACAAAGTCACAGAACCAGGCCGCATCCTGCACTAGTCCTGTGCTGCCAAACAACTTAAGGCATGGCTGTATTTTTATAACATGAAACAGAGATGAATGACACCACGCATCATGGATGATGGACATCCAAGTGTCACGGCTGATTGTATGCTCAGGGACTTGACCCCAGCCCCAGGTCGGCATTGTGGGACATCTATTTGCAGCCAGGCACTAAAGTCCCGGACACTTGGTCTTTCCTTCAGCTTTAGTTTTTAAATAGTTCCCTTTGTCTGCGAGTCCTGCCAAAATTGCACTAGGCCGCTATTTTAGGGACAATTCTCACCGGCCTTCGTTTATACAGCAGCACCTGCTTAGCTCTTTCTGAGGAGCTGGGAGGCTGCCTACTTGGCAGCTTTTAGGGGAGAAGAAGAAATTATAAAGGCATCAGAAAAGAGAAAGAAAGAGAGAGAGACCAAAAGAGTGTAAGTGATGACCTGAACATTATACATAGGAATGAATGCAAGATTATAGGGTAACATTAATGAAGTCAGCTGATGGGGCTACAGCTGATGGGGGCTACAGCTGGTGGGGGCTACAGTGATTAATGATGGAAGGTATTCATGAATGTGTCAGTAAATTATGTGCCTTTCCTGCAGTGTCACAATTATTTTTACTGCACCATTAGCATATTTGGTCTACCAGAATCAAATGTGCAGATTTAAATGTATAAAACTTCTAAAGTTTTTTTTTTTATTTTAAAAGATCCACGTCTTGGGTTGAGTTTTGCATTATTAGTTCACTATAATCCATCTGGGGAAAATGAAAGTTGGTGAAGATTTTGCACAAAGGCTGATATCAGTAGTGGAAGGCGTTCATTTTACATATGACGCTTTGAGGCTCAGGTTAAAGACTGATCCATTTATCAATCATCAATCCATGATATGAGGTGGGAGGCCACCTACAGTAGGACACCAGCTTCTGAGGGGGTGCTGACTTAGCAAGCCAGTTCCAGTTAGTCTCTACATGCTCCGTGCAGCCCTAGAAATACTCACGGTGTGGGGGGGGGGCACTGGCATTGATGCTTGCTGGGGGGGGGGGGGGGGGTTGGTGGCGGTGAGGGTTTCGGGGGGGCGACCGTCAGTGAAGCGTATCTAGTGATCCACACAGCCCCTCCCCTACCACGTGTGAGCAAGACACCCACAATAGCTGGACATATCCGGTGTCATTCTGTCATGGAGACCGCGGCAGCATTACACCAAAGACCATCCTAAACGCCACGTGACTGTCCTGAGGTGGATTAGTGTGACGCTCAGTGTGACAACATGACTCACCGCGAAAGCCCTCGACTGGCCGCCGCCGATAATTCCTGCTCGTCCAATTCCTCATCCGAAGGCGATGGCGAAGTATGCAGAAAATGTGTTTTTTAGGGATCCCCGGCAGGATTCCATTACGGAATGAAAACACACGCAAGCAAACTAATAAAGGAAAAGAAACAATCCGTCCTGCTGTGAGTGTCCTTTTAATATCGGGCCATTTCATCTATGTTTAGTCTCTCCTATGGGGTCATTTCTCTGAGGAATTACATACATTGTCATTTGCAGTGATATCCAGTATCAGTGATTAGGTATCAGTAATGAAATCACAGAACATCAGTTGACTCCCAGAATTGCAGAGCTGGGCATCAGTTCTGAACTAAATTAAGGATTTCGGACGGCTGAATTTACAATTAAGGGTATAATGAAGAGCTATAACAATATTAAAGGAAAAGCTTTTGAGTAGAAGAGAAATTACACTCTAAAACATTTTGCTTTATCATTTTGGTGCTCCACCCTTTACTATAGAAAGGTACAGTAATTGGAATTCAGTTGATTGAAAAATTAAGGTAGCACTATTTACCAAAGAAAACGGTGGGTGTCGCTAAGGAGCAAAATTTGAGGTAGGGCTCATCTGTTCCAAAAACGGGGCAAAGCGGATAACTAGCCATTTGTTGCATCAGCCGAATCGAACCCAGATCCACACTGATAGTTACTGTTTCCTTTTGTTAAGTATCATGTTAAATCGAACTTCTACATTATATTACTCGACATTAACAGTCGTATTTGTATGACGAAATTTTATTTGAGTAAAAAATTAATAATTTAAGACTAATTATACAAACCAATTTAATAATGATATAAATTGTTTGAGGTCTTCTTTGTTCGGTTGTTGTACTCCACGTCATTTGAAGAGATTCGAAATGACAACAATTTCGTAAGGAACGATATAGCTCGTCTCAAGTTGTGGAACAGTGCCACCCAATGGACAAAAACAGCGGTGCATCAAAATAAAAATAAAATGGGCCGTAAATAATTCTTGGACTGACAGTGTTAGCGAGCCCTGGCGGTGACATGGAAGCAGCGAGGAAGGGAACCGTACGCTGTGATATTCACCATGACTATGGAATGGTAAACTATAAAGTGATACATAATTCAGACCGCTCTTTGGAATACAACACCTTTTAAAAGTGCTGCCTGGTATTTTTTACTTTTAGCATGTATTTTTCATTTCTAATTTACAGTGGGTATTTCCATCTAAGGGCACCACATTGATATGTGATTTCTGCTTTCACGTTGAACTCTGGTTTGATGCCATTGCACAGTGAATCTCTGATTGTTATTTTTCATAATGAAACGATGTTACCATGGCAACAAGGCACATCATAATAGAAAACACTATTGGGTAGTCTCTCCGTGTTTTTTCAACACGGCTACG
>JAODKE010000125.1:1131493-1141896 GCA_026779605.1 Mormyrus hasselquistii
TCGATGCCTATGCTTTGGAGGATACAGAGATCATAAAACTGGAGAGATCCTGGACAGGGCACGGAGACACACTGGATGGGATGCCATCTGACACGAATACAGTATATTATATTGCATATGAGAAGTTGATTATCATAGCTAGAAATGCTTGTGGCTATTGTGTGGCCACAGTCAGACAAGGAAATTGTGTCATATGTCATAAGAGTTGCTGTAGTTTAGCAGGTCTGAGATTCCCACGCATAATGAAATGCATTATTGACCTAGTTTGGTGATTATCATTGGGACTACAGGGAATGACGGCTCTGCACTGGGCATCCTTCCACAATCGGCCCCAGCACGTACAGGCCCTCTTACAGAAGGGTGCAGACCCCACACTTGTGGACAAGGACTTCAAGACTGCCCTGCACTGGGCTGTCCAGGTAAGAGATACCGAAGACTGCCAGTTCTTTGTACTCAACTGTGTATGATTAAAAGACCTACTTGACTTGACTCGATTTTCCTTGTCTGTGCTGCCAGTTAATCATTTAGAAAACAGTTGAGTAACAGGTCACTGGTCCAGGTGTAGGCGCATACAGAATCCATCTTACTTACTGGTTATCAAAACTGACCGAAATGGCAAATCGAGCTCTGAGAAGCGATACCTTGGCTCTGAGTGTTTGAGGTTGTTGATTCTCCCCCCATCTGCAGAGTGGGAGCAGGTACATGTGCTCACTGATCCTGGATCACCACCTGGGGGCATCAGTCATCAACTACGACGACGAGAACGGCAAGACGTGTGTGCACATCGCTGCCGCTGCCGGCTTCAGTGACGTCATCTATGAGCTGGCCGCAGTCCCCGAGACCAACCTGCAGGCGCTCGACATCGATGAGAGGTTAACCTCTAGCTTTCCATGCGAGGAGAAATGGTTTGTTACTCTGCTTACCAGCAGGGGAGCTGAAGGGGCAGGGATACCCTGGTGGATGCAGGGGGCAGGTGGATGAGTGTCTCTAATTTGCCTACGGTATGTAACTGTGCCCTATTATTGACTGGCATCCCATGCAGGGGCATCCCCTACCCTGTACCATGTGCTGCTTGGGATAGAGTCCAGGTCATCATGACCCTGTACTGGATAAGCAGTTATGGAATATGGATGAAAAATTGTGGAATTACGGTGATTATTTACAATATGTATGTCATTGACAGAGGCTGCTACCAGAATTAGTTGTATTTTCATTACCCATTTGCATAATGACATAAAAAACCTTCATCCTTCATCTGTGACAACGTTCCCATGGGGGTGATAATGGAACCCAAAATAGTTTGCTATTCATTATGGTGATTTCAGATCCCATTTTGGCACCTTCACTTTCAGTTATTTGAAAGTGGGCGGACTGATTTTAATTTTCCCGTTATCTGAGAATGGGAAAAGGAAGCTGTGAAGTAGACATTACGGGATGTTGGACAAAATCATATGCTTCAAAACAAAGTTCTCATAGGAACCACAGAAACCTATACTGGTATCACTCAAGTATTACAAACATGGCTATAACTGTTTATAAAAAGGCATAACACATTATAGCCATGTGCATTATGCATTATGAATGCTCCGTGCAGCTCTCATCTATAATGCACATTAAATACATTTATTACACATTCATAGATTCATTCCTTCAATGTATTATAATGGTTAGTATAAGCATTAACGACGCTTTGTACAGCATTATGAAAGTATTTGTAGTGCATTATAGATGAGAGCTTCATAAGGCAGTCATAATGCATGTGTTTTTAACAATTTATGAATCATCATAATCCATTATGATCTATAATTCATCTATAATGTATTTATATGACCGCTTTCAGTACAGTGTGCCCCCCTCCCACATCCAACGTGTCCTGCTTGTTGCCCTTCTTCCAGAACCCCCTTGCACTGGGCCGCTGCAGCTGGGAAGGCTGACTGTGTCCAGGCTCTGCTGCAGCTGGGCGTGGAGCCTGACCCCCGGGACATAAGCGAGAACACCCCCCTTACGTACGCTATGTACTGTGGACACACGGCATGCATCAAGCTTCTCTCAGCTGACAGCAGGTTTGAAGCACTTCATGCTGATGTTTTCCCTAATAAACAAAGAAAATGCAGTGAATTATGTCATTCCTCCTTGAAATTTGCTTTATTAGCAAAGTTTTGTGGCATAATGCAAGTCCAACATTCTTATTTTAAGCATAAACATGATGCGATGAAAAGTACAGAATACGTAGTAGTTTACTGCAACTGGCATTCAAAGTATCATATTAGAAATGGCTGTTTGTGTCTGAAGAGATATTTGGAAAAGACATCATTTTCACGCGTTATGAAAATGCTGTTTGTGCGCAGATCTGAGGCAGCCAGAAAGCTGCACCCCACGAAGAGCGACCAGTGTCAGAAGAAGGAAGGGAAATTCAGCATGTTCAACCAGATTTTCTCCTGCAAGAAGCGGAAGGAGCCTCAACTAGGGAGGCAGAGGGAGAACAGAGATCACTGCATGAAAGAGGAAACCTCGGAGGTGGATGACATCATCACCATGTTCGACTCCATCATGGACTCATCTGTGAAGGAGCAGCCAGAGACAAGCTCAGATGCCAGAAAAAGATCCAGTGACACTCAGAAGCTTCATCTTTTGGAGGATCGAATGGGGAAGGAGTACAAGGGCCTTCCTCCAATAAGAACTCAAAGTCTTCCACCCATCACTCTGGGAAACTCTTTGTTGGCCGGCTCCAAAAGCACTGTAGAAGGCAGCCGAGCAGGGCAGATGGCTCACCACTTTGCCCACAGGTCTCAAAAAAGCAGAAGCGAGCATGACCTCTTTGACAACAGGCCAAAAGGACAGGCACGGCCCAGTGATTCATGGAAATCGGAGTCCAGTCAGATACTGTCACACAAAGCGTGGACCGCTCCACCTTCAGAAAAGCTGCTGGCTGGATTACTACAGGAGAAGCCCAGTGGCCTGGATGTGCACAAATGCTGCAACCAAATGCCGTATGTGCAGAAAAATGAACAAGGTGAGATGGGTTTGCTCCTAGTCGCTCTATTATTTTACTTTCCATCTGTGCCTTCACTTTCAACTACATTTGTCAAATAAATCTATTTTATGTAATGAAATAAATCCATCCATCCATCCTCCAACCACTTATCCTGGAAAGGGTTTTGAGTGGGACTGGAGCCTAGCCCAGGCAGCAGGGGCGCAAAGCTGGGGTCACCCTGGGCGGGACTGGTGCACACACACAGTCACACACAGTCATAAACTGCAGGCGTCTTTGGACTGCGGGAGGAAACCTAGGTACCCAGAGGAAATCCACATGACATGTGGAGATCAAAAACCCCCCACCCACACAGAGCAGTGGTGTACAACAGACATTATACTTTAGGAATCTGGGTAAGAAACCCATCGGAACAGCAAAATTTAGGACAACAATAAAACATAAACAGCAAAGTCATACTTCAGAGTAGACTTGGGGTCCCCGAGGACTGATAGTGGGTAACCATCGCTTTTTAGCGGGTGGCCGGAAAGTATGTTACTGTGTGTTTTCCCCTCTCTGCTTCCTGTTATAAGTGGCCGTATGAAAACCACAGTTGAGCAGATGGCAGGGTGGACTCCTTCGCTGACAAATACGGTTCCTTTTCATTGAAAAAAAAAAAAAAAACATCGGCTAATGGCACTGACACCAGATAATACGCAATAAGCTATAATGTTAAGTTTAATTGTACATTGACAGCTGGTGATTTAATTTAGTTTGACTGGCAAATTTGCAAATGTATAAAACATTAAAACTGCTACAATTGTATCTCTGTACAACAGAAACCCAGATCAAATGCACACTGCTGTTTGTATTCTAGATGCATTTTGTTTAAACCTTAAAAGAACTTGAAAGGTATTCTCAGGAAACCAGTTGGCGATATCTAGAAGTGTTATGCATCACTATAGGAAGTTTAATAACAGAAGAATAAAGAACCACACCACAGTTCTGTCTGCCAGTACATAAAATAAATCTCGAGTCTGAGGTGGTAGACTTTGATCCCACACTGAGCCTCAATCCACTAAGCTTCAGATGCTGCCTTTGACAAATATTTGTGCCAATTAGACAAACAAACTGTGGACTGAAGCGACAGTGGTATCTAAGGTTTTGCAGAACAGTACAAACGTGCTGCTTGTCTAGTAGCTGTAAGCGTGAATGGAACATGCTCCACCAGCGTACCGGCCTACCTAGAACTTCCTTACAAATGTCGAGAGGTTCTGTGCACCTGTGAATTTCCCTCCAAAAGGTCACGTACAAAAACGGGCTTAACACCTCAGCCCACAAGTGACATTTGCTTGTGTCTGGGGCTCTCATGTATGACATTAGACGGGAGCTTTTGGCTTCTGAGAAGCTATAGTGCACAGGGTGACAATTACACAGAAGCGTGGGACCTCATGCAGCATGATGGAGCCCACATGTGTCGTGGATGTCGTGAAGCAGCAGAAATTGCACGTATGTGTGTATCTGGTAACTCTGCTGCAGCCATATTGTTTTTGGTTTTTTTTTTGAACACCTGTGACCCAAGCATCTCTCCACAGTGAGATGCTCTGTTTCTTCCATGGTGGGGATGACGGGGGTGGGTTATTTGAACCATGAACCACATCTTCTCACCCTTCTGCAGACCCTCAGTGGTCCTGCATGGTTGACTTGGTTGTATGTGGAAGCAGCAGCACATGTCTTATGCAGCGATGAAGAACGTGGGGACAGTGTTGCAATGCAAGCGCTTAGAATTAGCATCACGCTTACCGGTTTCTCAGCCAATCTGTCTGAATCTGTGTCAAGCCTGAACAGGCACAGTCTTGAATAACTACAAAAGCAAAGTAAATATTACCAGTGACAGTGTTCAATGTTTATTGCTGCTGAATTCCACGACTGTGATACATCTTTCCATGATGTGTCACATAAAGAATAGTGTGTCCTCATTTAAATGTAATATAAATCTGTAAAATGTTCGTTAATGAACAAGATTAGACAGGTAGTCATTTTCACTTATATGATGTGTCTCTGTGCTTCGTTCTGTCTATGATAAGAAGGACTTACGTTTGTCTTAAGGTTGAAAAACCGGTATATCTGTTTCTTTTATTTATTTATATTTCAGACAATTCCCAGGTTAAAAAAAATGTTCAGTTTATGTGCCCGTACTTACGGATGAACTGACATAAAGCCTATTATTTAAATATTTCAGGCTCTATACAGCAGTTTGTGATAATGAACGCACACACTACTCTGTGATGCTCCTGCCTTCAGTGATTTGTTGGTTAGTGGTACAGTACCGTATGTAGGCCTGGTTACTTTTGTTATCGCTGTATTTTTATTTAGTAGTAGTATTATTACTGTGTAATTTTTCCCGACTTGCCTACAGACCAACTTAAAGGCACATTTAGGGAATGGATCTCATTTGGAACCCAGTAACCTAGTGTATACACTAATGTTGTGCAATTTGCTTTTGGCCCATTCGGGTCAGAGTTGCTCTAGGTTGTGGGTTAGAGACCCACCTTGGCTCTATAATGCGTGGGGTAAAATATTCTCCCCAAATTCATGTTGTTTCCTCCCTCAGTACAAATCCATGCAGTTGGGGTTTGTGTGAAGCCTGTGAGACACTCTGATTGGGATAGTGTCTGATTCTGCGGAGTAGGGTCCTGTACTTGTGATTGCAAGGTTGCCAGTTCAAATCATAGAGTCAGCATAGTAATTTCACTGTAGGGCAACTTGAGGCTCATATCCCCTACTGTCTCACCCTGCTTTCTCAAAAATGTATGTTACTTCAGATAAAACCATGTCCTAAAAAGAACCATCCATTTTCTGGAACCACTTGTCCTAATGAAGGTTGCAGGGGGTCCAGAACCAGAACCTATAGGCACACCTATAGGATGAGACACCAACCCATTGCTGGGTACCGGGTATACTCGAAGACCATTCACACTGATGAACAATTTGGTAACGCCAATCAACTCTAGTATGTTTTAGGTCTGTAGGGGGAAACGTAAGTACTCGAAAGCCCCCAACAACATGGGGAGAATATGCAAACTCTACACACATGGAGCCACAGCAGAGACTTGAACCAGGATCCCAGAAGCATGAGGCAACTATGCTAACCACTGCACCACCATACCACCACACCCAAAAAAAAGCAACTAAAATATGTCAATAATTCTGTTGTGGGTGAACCTGCTTTAATCATGGTGCACAACATCACCCAGCCCAAGAGAGACAAATACTGGATGAACACAGTGTACTGTATGGATACATTCCGAGTGTTTCTTTATGTTCCTCTTTCTTAGCTCCGAATATGCACTTACTTCCCCTGGATAGGCTGAAGCTGAGGGACACAGCTGTCACACGGAACAGCCTGGCTCCCATACGCGACCACTGCACGCACAGGTGTAAGTCTGCCTCCGTCCCGGCCGGGTTTCCCATTATGTCTGCAGCTAAAGTAAGACGGTCGCCCCGTTCGTGCCTGCAGTTTCCCTGCCTCCTGACCAAGTGTCCCAGGGTGTGAAGAAATCCAGATCCATGCCTCTGAATTCCCTGAGCCGGAGCACGGCTGGCCCCCCCGTCCCCGCGGCTGGAAGGTCCCTCCGGATCGGCATGCCTCAGAGCCAGTCGCTCTGCTCCTTCTCGCCCATCCAGACGGGAGACCTCCTACGTAGCGTCCACGTCTTGCCCGCCATCCCGTCCCGGAGGAAACGCATCTCATCCCCTTCTGAACCCCAAAGGGTGGACAAAACCTGAAGCCTCTCCGCCGCCTTGGGCTGGTGGTGGTGTGAGGACTGATGGGTAATTAACCTACGGCTGTGTCTCCTCCTATCAATGCAATGCAAGATTTAAAGATATGCTGCTCACAAGCGACGAGCATGATAGGTAGAAGCTATTCCCCTGCACACCCATGTTCCTTCACTATCATTTATATATTAACTGGATTTTATGGACTCAGAAAGGGTTTCTGTCTTTGAATATTCTGGTCTTTACTAATTATGCCAAATTTGCCACTGCAGAACTTATCTTTGTTTATTTAAATATCCTATTTTTGCAGATTTTTTAACATGGTGATATTCCATGTCCAAAGGCACGTACTGTTTGCAGTTTAATTTCTTTCACTTCCTGTATTTAAGTTTCTTTAAGGTGTTTTGTGGATTTTATGTAAGAATCAATAAAATTCTAAAACATTTCAGAATCTGGATTTTCACACCTCAAAAAAACCCCACTTTTTTAGTACAAAAATGTGAAATTTGACTACAAAAACACTGGACCACAGGCATTCAAATTCGTAGATGATCAAAGTTAACATAAAATACATGTTTAAACTTGAATTAGGTGTTTCTTATTGAATAAACCCAGTAAGGGTTCTTTAAAAAACTTAAAAGATATATGTAAGTTTTTCTATGTAAAACACAAAAAGTTCACTCATTAAGAAAAAATTCAATGATTTTTAAAAAATTGCACCTCTGTTGGTTGTTATAAATGCCCCCAAATATTTACATTATACATTAATGGCACTGCGCCCATTCTCGTCCCAGCATCTTTAGGGTTAACGGGCAGTCCTCTCTCTTTTGTAGCTGGCTACAAAAGGTATATTACCGCATATTCTTCTAAACAGCAGTAATAATTATTAGTATTAAAGCTGTAAAAATGGCTCAAAGACTTCGAAAAATTACCATTATATGTAGTTTTTCATGCTTCCCAGGATTAAGAGTTAAGTCAAAAATCCACTTTCGTTCCGAACACTGATGTATTTTATATAAAACCTTACGCGTTACTACTGAAAATAAATTTAAACAGATGTTAGTTTGTAACGTTTTTTCTACTTTAAATTAAACGTTTTTCAATATGAATTTATTAAGATCTTCTACAAAACAGAAATATTTAAAACAACATTAGAAAATAGAATATTTATATTTCCTTCCGACCATACAAAAATCAAATGTTATCCACAGAATTTACATTTCCTGGACTACTTCCATTTATTTCACGTTTAAAGGAAAGCGGTGGAATACCAGGAAATTGATTTTGTGCCAAGACGCAGTATTCCAGTAAAACGACTCATCGGCAGTTTCGTTTCAGGATTTCAAGTGGGGTACGTTTTCCTTCATCACTATACCGGGATTTATTTCTGTGACAGCATCAAAAATCTATATCAGTTAAGCAAGTACATGGAATAACTGCTTGCTTGCCATGAGCAAACTGCAACCTCCAATCTTATTATTGGCAAATAAAGCTTTGCTATTAGTTTTCATCATATATGTTAACTGAACACTTTACCGAAATGTCTTCAGATGACGTACATTGGCAGTGTACAGTGGCAAAACTTCACTGAAATGCATATGGAGTATATTTGCGCATGTTATGAAAATATATAACTTCCCTGCTTTAATCCGGCTTTACAATACCACTACGACCTGCGTTCCAAATTACTCACGCGTTAAACGCAGATTTTTTTTATTTTATTTTATTTTTTTTTTTTACATTTTTTATGAAAGAGGCGGAGACTTACGGGAACAGTCGCGTGCAGCCTCTGAAACGTCACCGGATGTGTTGACTAACAGCCGAAGCAACCAATCGCTTGCCGCTGGGCCCCATGACTCACACACCACCCAGTGGGCCGAAGGCGTTCGAACATGTTAGCGAAGTGTGTACGGTAAGAAATAATAGCAAAAATTTGGAATTATGTAATCGGCAATGTAATATCAGTATAAGCGTCTGGTTTATGTGTAAAACTATGTTATATTCATGCAACTAACGCGGAAAGGTGAGCCTTTACCTTTTCATGACTTGTTAGGCGTCCGCGGGGACGAGCTGTGTGCGCCTTGTTAATGTTAGCGATGTGTCTGGATGTTATAAGTTGCTAGTTGAAGTGTTTAACTATCACCAGGAGTGTGATTTTAATCGTGTCAGCCCGTCTAAAGAATAGGTCTTCTTGAGGATCTAGGCGTGTAATACCCCCTGGCAGCTGCTGATGTAGGTGCGTAGCACTGGTCGCTGGCCAGCGGATGCGCTTCGGATTCAGTAACCAGCAAATACTAACTAGTAAAGTTCTAGTCTCGTCACTTAAATCGTAGTCTGTTCTCTCTGCATTAGAAAAAGTAAGTAAAAATAATATTTTGTGTGTTGTGGTTAGTAAGTTAAATCAGAGTAGCTGAATAGCTTATCTGGCTTTACCTACCTAGCCTATTATTTTGTTATAGTTTTTTGGGCTAATAGTGGCACAAAATGTGAGCTGGGCTACACACGAATGTGTCTAAAATAAAATAAAATTAATGCTTTACAGTAAACAAATAACTTAGTTATGCGCTACCTGGGTTTTTTTCATCATAATGGAGGTCAGTTATAAATAAATAAAGTGTCTGTCTGACTGGGACAATAACTGGGGGTAGTTACTTAACATGTTACCTTTCATTTCAATTGGGATAATACGATGATCAAGGCCGGGAGGTCTGCGATTTCACCGTTCATCTCGGTTTAGTGCCTCATCGTCTAGATTATGCCAATGCTTCTCACAGGCGACAGAGAGCAGACCTGAAACTTACAGCAAACTAACATTGCTGTACTTTGACAATCGCATGTGTTAATTGAGCGCTGCGGTTTTATCTTTATCTGGAAATTTCATTTAGCATTTTTTGTTATGTGCGTGTGTGTGAGAGAGAGAGCGTGTGTGTATGCTGGAATAGATTTAAATAGTTGTAAACATCTTAAAGTTTCCCTGTCATCTTCTACACCACGTAACAGAAGATGAACCTGCCTTGAAATTGTGCTAACGAGATTATTAAAATCTGAACACTTTCACCTTTAATTCTGTTCTGCTTTGTATTGTCAAATTTGTTGTATTGCTTGTGCCAGAAGTGGGTCTTGTTAACTGAGTTCAAGGACGGCGGACCGATTGTGTATGCATATGCATGTGTGTGCATGTATCTTCCAGAAAGGCGGCACCCCATAACATCCCATTCTGAGGATTTCCTGCCACCCCTCCTCCTGCTGTTTTTCAGATAGGGCATTGCGTAGAAATGTCTTACATCTGAACAGATTTTTTTTGTTTTATTTAATTTTTCAGAATCATGAGGCACAACTCCAAAAAATACATGTCTCAATGACAAGCTGGATTTAAAAATAGCAGACCTGATGCTGACAGATATCTCTCAGTGGGTTTCCATTGCCCTGGGTAGCCACTCGTATATTTCTATTTCCTTTAGATCTACTGTTGCAGTGCAAAGCCCCCAAATCCTGTGTGAAAATGCGGCAGCTATATATTGCTAGGAAGTGAGCATGAAACCATACTGGGCAGGCGGCAAGAGCTTTTTCAGTTTGTTCCATGCCAAGAACAGCGAAACAGATACTTGTACACTGCAGACTGTGTGTGTGTGTGTGTGTGTGTGTGTGTGTG
>JAODKE010000125.1:1165977-1178683 GCA_026779605.1 Mormyrus hasselquistii
ACAATCGGGGCAGGAACACAAGGTAACGAGGTGGGCGTGGCACACGGGAGGATCGTACGGAGCGGATCATGACACATATATATGCGTGCATAAGTGTATTTGATTTATTATGTATTGACTGCAGATTTAAAAATATTTTGGCACCACTTTACAATAAGGTTCTCTTTTATCACATAAATTGTAGTAATTTATTAATGAAAAAATGCATTATAATTCTATTATAATTCTCTATTGATTTACAAGGTGTTACAAATTAATAACGTGATTATAAACTATTCATAACCCTTTTAAGGGTCGTCATTGTAAACTGATGCCAATTTAATTATGGTTAGTAAAAAAAAAAAAAAATCTATAGTAGCTTCTTGAGCAGGAGTATCCGGACAGCAGGGCAAGAAATCGTACGTTGGGTGGGCCGTCAGAAAATCAGGTGGGCCAGTCTCATGACAGTTAAGTGTCCCACCATGACAGTTAAGTGTCCCACCACAGATTCAGCTAAATCAGTGGTTCCCAACCTTTTTTGGCCTGTGACCCCATTTTGACATCACAAATTTCTGGCGACCCCATACAGATTTTTTTCTATAGAATTAGTTTTTTGATCATGTTTGTTATATCGTGTTGCAAATACGGAATAGCCAGATTAGTGCGTAAAGTCACATTTTAATTTCCTGTTCATATGTAGTTAGGCCAGGGACGGATTATGGATTGTGTGGGCCTCCCCCCCCACCAGCACCCCAAGGGCCCCTGGGCAGCGGCCCCGTTGGCCCAGTCCGTAATCCGTCCCTGACTTAGGCGAGCTTGTCTTTACAAGGCTGAAGGTGATCATTTCAGTTTGTTTCCCTAATCCGGTCATTGTGTTGTTCTGCCTGTTCTCAATTAAACCCCGTGTTTCCCGATCACTTGAGTCCTGTCCCTGCTTCCCCGGTCCCGGTTCGGCAGATCGTGACAACCCCGTGCCCCAATACTAGACTAATTGTTACTCTGTATTTGTTCGTAAATCGAAATTTTTTAGGGTGTAACATTCATTCATTCATTTTCCAAACCGCTTCCAACCTATTGGGTCGCGGGGGGTCCGGAAGCAATTGGAAGCAACAGGCACGAGGCAGGGAACAACCCTGGACAGGGGGCCAGTCCATCGCAGGGCGGAGACTCAAAGTGCTAACCTGTGCACCACCGTGTCGGCTACCAAGATGATATAAAGTGCAGTGTATTGCCTGATATTTTCAATGAAAAAAAGCACTATTACCAAGAAACGATGCTATCACAGCGAACGTGAAACTGAAGCGTTACCCTTTGTTTCCGCTGACGGACGGGCCGCGTGACTCGTTTCCCTGCGCGTACGAGTTATCTTAGGCGTTCAAGGTTCGACTTCTGAGATTCAGATAGGTCATATTGACCTATCTGAATATACGACCTATTCTAGGTCATATTTTTTTGAACTGGTTCGTTCAACTTTTAAGAAATTGGAGTTCTAATGAGTTCGAGAATGAGGTACCACTGTACCTAACGTATTGTTCCACCTTGTTTGTACGTCTTGTTTTAAGCATTTTATTTGAGGCAGTTCAATATGAATATCTTCAAAACAAGTATACACAAGTGGTGAATGCTTACAATTGTAACAATTTTTCTCCCATTGGCGTCAGCTCAGTTACACTTTGTTGCGATGGCAGCCCTCTCGTAGCGAGTTCCAAAGACAGTCCAGGTTAGCAACTCCCAAATCATCCATATATATTTTTTTGTTTTGCAGTTGCGTGCGTTTTGTTAAGTGGGATTGTCAATTAAAGGCTATTCCCATCTCTCAAAAATTTATTTTACATTGACTGCAAATCAGTGTGCTACTGGTTTCTGTTAAAAGCGTAAAAGACTCCCAGATCGTCACGTCGTAATTTACGCTACTTGTACAACAAAGGGTATGCGCATGACGTCACAGCAGGCGGAAATCACTGTCCACTGAGCAGCAAAAAAGACTAAGCGATTGATTGTACAAATAGATTTAACACGAAATAGCAGCTATCTTCGTGGCCAATCCACGGTCCGTCAAATACGTCTGGATCGGCGCCGATGCCGATCCAAATATTGGTGCATCTCTAATATTTATTGATATTTATGAACGTGAAAGAAGACAGTTGGTTAAGATTGTATGTGGTGTTTTAATCATAATTTTTAAAAGAATAATCATTAGTTGAAAAAAGTTTTTTTTTTTTATCAATTACTAGACATTTGAGGGGACCCCATTTGAATTCCAGGCGACCCCAAGGTTGAAAAACACTGAGCTAAGTACTTCTTATCAGTTTTTAAATGGCATTACTAAGGCCGAATGAACCAAGAGAAAGAAAAATCTATTTGCCTCATAACAGCACATTTCCTCCCATTGATTTGACCACATACACATACCTGTCGGAAATAATCATTGGATCATACTGTATTGCTCACTGTGAACGCTGAGTGGGCTGGCCCTGGACCACCCGGGCTCAGCACGCTGCCACAGCAGGGGAAGGTGGTGGCTGAAGGCATGAAGGGGTGTTGTCGAAGCTTTGTGGGAAAATCTACTCAGTCTATTGAAGGATCTTAGTGTCTCAGGATGCTGTAGAAGCTTCTGAAGGAGCTGACCACTGACCAAGAAGGCGGAGAAGGGCAGCTTCTGGCAAAGGAGGAGGCAAAAAAGCTGGGAGCGTGATGGGAGGTTGAACACAATCATCAAGTAGGGAGCAGAAGAATGGTGGGGGGGGGGGGTTGATTTGAGGAGGTAAGGTAGAGGCTTTGAGGAGCTGCTCTGAAAGACAGATTAGGGAGAAAAGGCTGATGGTTTGGTAGGAAACTGATGCTGTGAGTTTGAATGGATCTTGCGTCCAGCTGCAGGGCATGGCAGGAAGGTGTCTCTGACCTCTGCCCCAGCAGCAGGAGATATTCTGGGAACAAAGGTTTTAAACATAATGAGGGGGAGGCTATGGGCACTGCTGGGGGAGTGACAAGCAGACGTGGAAGGACCATCAACATTTAATACGACAGAATAAAGGGCACAAACATGGACAGATGCAGAATCACTCCAAGTTACAGGGCAGCCATTTTTATACCAGACGTAGCATGTCTCCAAACCCTTGCAAGGACTACATTCCTGTTTACATACTGTATAGACAATAATAGCATTTTTTTTCCACAGAACACAGCATGGTCCCATGCAAGTTCTCAAAACAGCAAGTCACAGCTGGAGTTCCTGTTTCACTTTTACAAACTTTAAGGGCAGGGAACCTTGGGCAAAGTCACAAAAACACACACACACAAAAGAGAGCATGTATATTTACTGGTAGATTAAGGCTTAAATGTGAATTTCACTTTCTAAACCTGTCTCAACTCGGCCATGGACAAAGAGAACTTGTGAAACAGTAATCTGCACTGAATTGTATTGTCTGAAAATGTACTGCAGAGTGCTTTTATACGTTTATATGCTTAAAAGGGACATTGTATAAAAGTATAGCTGCTTGATCTCCTGAATAAAGCTAAATGAAAAGTTGAAAATAAAACTTGCACCATGAACGGCTATTCAAAAATGGATAGATCATGACATTTTAATATTACGTGTTCACATTGAAGCTACTGAAAAAAGCACAATAAATACATTTAAAATTAGCCATATATCACATAGGTAGCTAATATAATATTTGATCTAATCTGTATTCCACTTTACGATTAACACACCTCTGGAAGAAAAACAAGCACAGCTGCACCAAGACGATGCTGCAGCATTTTCCCAGACAAATCTCCCATTTGTGATGAATGTAAGTCATCTGAAGCCATACTGCTACATATTTGACTATTTGTCCTCTGTTCTGAACTGCAAGGCTTCTGCACATTTCCAGGGCTTTTTGACAGATTATACAGATGATCACAGATATAGATGCAGTGTTTTTATTTAATTTATTTTACTTTGCTTGTATTTTTAAGTGTGTGAATGTTTTAATGCCTTTTACTTATTATGCAACTATTTTCTTTTATTTATTCCTCTGTACAGCACTTTGCTCCATAAGGTTACAAATAAAACTGGACTGGATTAATTGTTTTTTTTTTTGGTGGGGGACACCATTAAGGGCTGCCACCAGCACTGAAAAGTAAAAATCACAGAGAGGGCATTCAGTACCTTAAAAGGGGCAAAGGGGGCAGGTGTTCAGGTACTCCCAACCCCCCACATGCCCCCCCTGCAGTAACTTTCTTACATCATCTGAACTGTGCCAAGTGAGCAAACACACTGCATCTCAAAAGATCTTAACATCTTATAAAGGATAGCTTATGAGAATTTGAAAGCATCCAGCTCTGGAGGTTTTTTCTCTCTCTCTTTCACCAAGATCCTTTGAGCTCCCACAGGTTCCTCCCGTGGTTCATAGGAGTCAGGGAATCTACCTCCAAACTCACCATGGTGCAAGACCGCATACCCAGCTGTGGAGGAGCCTGTCTCCTACCTCCTGCCCCAACCCTAACCAGGATGCTGCACTAGATAAGTGGTTATGAAAGATGGATGGATTTCTCCTACATACTTGAAGGTAGATCATAAAGATTCTGCCCAAGGGCTCACTCATTCAACCCCAGGAGTAAAACAGCAGCCCGTCTTGAACAGACTCTCAAACCACTGTGATTGACGCATCCAACAGTACAGCAATACTGGCCTACACTAAGCAACTATATTAACAGTGTATTTACCATATATCACAAAATTACATGGAACGTATACTAGTTGTCAAAGCAGTGTGCACCTGCGTATGCACTTGCTGTCTGTATGTTTACGTGTTAATAATCATATTCATCCATTGGCCGACTGCCCAAGTAAATCCAATGTGACATAGGCCTGTGGTGTATTTTTAGGTGGTTCCAGAAAGGGTTGCGTCTCCTTACTAGGGGGAAGCAGTGTTTCTTCTCCAACATATCCATTTTTCCTCAAAAAGTTTCCCCAACAGGGCCTAGTGGAATTAAAGTCCCTCGGTTCCTGGCTGGCTGGTGTGCTGCCGCCAGTCCTCCGGTCGTCGTTCTCAGCGGAGTGCCCACAGGTCTGGGATGGACCAACAAAAATGGAGGGCACCACGCTGGCTCTCACCGGGGCGACGAGGCCGGCTTTCATGTCTTCAAAGACAGGGTGCGGCTGCTCGTTCTGGCCAGCAGGGGTCTCCGGAGGTGAGGGACTGATCTCCATAATCGTGGAATCAAAGCTGTATGGATGGATCTCCAAGTTGTGGAAGTAGCTCTCAGCAGAGGGTGTACAGATGCTGCACTGCATCTCATCCTGTGAGCGACCACAAAGATGAGGAATCAAGTAAACGGACGCGCAGAGGGCATTTCTGTCATTACAACAGACCCCTGTGGTTTACAACGAGGGTCTAGAGCAGGGGTTTCAAACTGAAATAACTGGGGGACACTGATTAGGTGGTCTTCAGATGATACAGGCTTCTGGTATGGGGGCGGTGAGAAAATCAGTCAATCAGGGTGGGGGGGGGGGGTAATAGTAATATTCACAGAGCTTTATTTTCTGTGGAGACAGATCAATCCGATACCAAGCCAGATTTAAAAATGATTAAAAAACACATCATATGCTGGACAGGACCGGATGTGACCCATGGTAACCCCAAGTCTAGAGAGAAACATGTGCAGATGCTCACAAACCTTCAGAGGCTCATTGAGCCACAGAGCCAGAGTGCTGAACTTCGGACTGGGCACGTTCGTGAAGTACTTATTCATCCTGTGAATTAAAGATCGTGTCTTTAGGCACAAACGTGTAAGCCAAATATGTAGTAACTGCAGCATAAGCAGGTTAATGCACTGCGAGCTGAGCATTATACATTTTTAAACGAGTCATGCATGAATGCTTGCATAAAAGAATACAAATCTACTATCCTCATTGACCTAAAAAAAAATTACATTTTTATAAAGGATACAAAATAAGCTACAGGGTTTTTTTTACAGGTTGGTACTAACACCAGTAATTCATAAATACATAAGTGATCATTCAGGCAGTAATGTAATCAAAAGTAGGGAGCTTACAGGACAACGCAACACAGACAAACTGTTATGACCAATATCAGTCCAAATCCTCCTAAAACACCAAGCATCTTGAGGAAGGTGGTTCCTGAAAGGACAGGCAGGGGGAGACTGTGAGAATCTGCAGGGCAACGCAACAAACACGCAAGTGAGGTAGCACAATGGGAACATCTCACGTGCAACAACTCAATGTCAAAGCAAGGAGGACAGGGGCTATTCTGTTTTGAATCAGTGAGTGACAGGGAAGGAGGCACTCTGGGCACCAATCAGCTTTCAGCTAGGACCAGTGCCCCTGTGGCTCCGCCACAGTTTAAAACCCATTAGGAGGACATGCCAGTACACTTTGTGAGTAAAACAACACTTACCTAATTAGAACACAATTTGAGGGCAGCACTTCAGAATCTCCACGGCGAGAAGAGTAACAGAGCTAATACAGCTAAATGTAAGGACGTTTACCATATCTGTGCGTGGTGAAGACGCTGAGGGTGCTGTTGGTGGTGCCACCCGCTGAGCTGGCCATGACATGAACTTTGTAGTTCTTGCTTGGGTCCAGGTTCTCCAAAATGACTTCCTCCACACTACTGTTCACGGTGACACCTGAATGTTAAAACACATGAGCATAAATAAATAATCAGGCCGTTCTGCCAGGCTTGAGGGCACAAAGCTACTGTATAAAAACAATCAGGATCTTAGTAGACTTGCCAAACTCGGGCCCAGTTTCGGACTTGCAGAACACGGTGTAGTTCCGGACAAACCCACAACAGTGGCTTCGTGGGACAGAGGTCCAGCTGACCCGAGCTCTCCTGTCCTGGATGTCGGTCACTTTCACCGAAATGGTCCCCGGTGCTGGAATTAAAAAAAAAGAAAAAAAAAAGAGGCATATCAGTAAGAAGGTCCTCACAACACGACCTAAATATCTGTCAAACAGCACAACCATAGCTCTTATAATACAGTACAAACGGCACAGCCATAGTTCTTATAATACAGTACAAACGGCACAACCATAGCTCTTATAATACAGTACAAACAGCACAGCCATAACTCTTATAATACAGTACAAACAGCACAACCATAGCTCTTATAATACCGTACAAACGGCACAACCATAGCTCTTATAATACCGTACAAACGGCACAGCCATAACTCATATAATACAGTACAAACGGCACAGCCATAGCTCTTATAATACAGTACAAACAGCACAACCATAACTCTTATAATACAGTACAAACAGCACAGCCATAACTCTTATAATACAGTACAAACAGCACAACAACAACAATAATAACAATAATTGTTCTTGTTGTAGTATTATAATAAATCATCATCATCAATCTTTCATATCCGCATATCCAATACATCATGTGGGTGATTCTATCCCAGGAAGCAGAGGGTATTTATAAGGAAGAGGACACTATGGACAGTACATTGTGCTGGACACATATGACAGGTTACATTCTCAAATCGCAAATAACATTTTTATTCTTTCTTTCTTAGGCGGAGCATGTAGATGTGACACATACTAGGGCAAATTCTCATATCCTGATTTTTGCATACAAAGTGGTCCGTCTTGTTTCACGCAATGTCTTAAGGCCAAGGTATTACTTTAAAACGCACTGACACGTACCTCCTTCTTTGTAGTAAGCGAGCAGAGTGGCCTCCTGTCCAGGCCAGGAGTCATAGATTGGAGACACTGTGATCCTATACAATTTAAATGGCTGGCCTAGCAAAAGGAAAGGCAAGGAAAACCGACTGTTAGAGCGAGATGGGACAGGCTAAGAGACAATATTTCCGTGGTGGTGATAAAAGGATCACTATTACAATCCCTGACTGCTGTTTCGTTGGATAAAAAGCTGGCTCTGGCGTTGTTTGGATGTATGGTATACAATAACAATGCAGCATGCTACTTTAATAATATTTACTTTACATGACTTATTTATTACCATTTTTTGGTTCCAGACAAATAGCAAAAATGTAGTTATTCTATGTGTATGTGCTTTGACAAAATCCAGTCAATTATTTATGAGCTAAAAAAACAATAATGCTGTGTAAGCCACAGGCGATATCGGCTGTGGAAAAAAAATAACCTTCCTACACGACACATATATTGTAAATATAAAACATTTAGTAAGAAAAAACTAATATTATGGATTATAAAATTTACATTAAAAAAATCATGGGGGGTGGGTCCCACAGTGAATTTTGCTGAGCTAAACAATAAGTATATAATTGTGAGGAAAGTGCATATTTTTTTTTGTATCCATGTCTGAAAACACCAGACTTAATAAGCTTCAGTCTTTCAGCTATTAGTAGAATTTTTTTGCCATCAATGGAAAAGACCAGATTTAAGACACCAATCTCACTTAAATCAACACTATATTATAGCTCACCTATCAGTGAGGTGCGTGTGCTTTGACTTTCAAGCCACCCAATGTCATCATCGCCAATCGACCATTCCACCATGTAACGGTCCACTGGCAACTGGGTGGGGGCCCACGTGACGTATAACTGGCTGTTTTCGGGAAATGCCCGGAGCTCTTTCACTGGAGGACGGTCTGAAATTCATGAAGAACTAAAGCTCAAATACAAATGCAGAAAAAAAATAAACAATTAAAAAACATGCGCCAGTGCCATTTTCAGATCAGGGTAACGACGACATGATAGAGGGATGCATGCAGAAATACCACTGCGGATACAAGGCACACTGCACACTGTACCTTCTCCTATGGCAGGTATAGTGATGAACACTTCTGGAGATGCCTTGTTATTTTTATACACAGCTATGCTGATGCGATACATTTCCCCATCGAGGACCAAAGACGTATTTGAGTCCAGTATATTGAACCAAAGCGCAGAGAATTCCCCGCTACGTGGGTTCCTCACAGTCACTTCGTAGCCGTCTATATCGCAGGATGGCGGGACTCCCTGAAGGAAAAGCAGCATTGAACAATTACTGAATGTGTGGGAAAAATAATTTTTTTTACATACAATTATTCAATTTAACCAAACTCCATTAGACATTAATCTGGTGTGTCTTAACTTTGAATGTTAATATAAGAACAAACAAGAAGAAGATATCGATCGTAGAATAGGAGGACGCCATTCTGCAAGTGGCTGTTTTTGCTGTTGACTGCGTTTGCCACCTGATATAAAGTCATTTTCTCTGATGAATCCCCTTTCCAATTGCTTGGGGCATCCGGAAAAGATTTTCCGGAACAGAAAAGGTGAGCGCTACCATCAGTCCTGTGTCATGCCAACAGTAACTCTGAGACCATTCATGTGTGGGGTTGCTTCTCAGCCAAGGGAATGGGCTCACTCACAATTTTGCCTAAGAACACAGCCATGAATAAAGTGGTACCAAAATATCTTCCGAGAGCAACTTCTCCCAACCAGTTTGGTGATGAACAATGCCTTTTCCAGCATGATGGAGCACCGTGCCATAAGGCAAAAGTGATAACTAAGTGGCTCGGGGAATAAAACATTGTCTGGTCCATGGCCAGGAAACTCCCCAGATCTTAATCCCAGTGAGAACTTGTGATCAGTCCTCAAGAGGCGGATGGACAAACAAAAAACAAAAAAATTCTGACAAACTCCAAGCATTGATTATGCAAGAATGTGCTGCCATCAGTCAGGATTTGGCCCAGAAGTTGATTGACAGCAGCCAGAGCAAATTGCAGAGGTCTTGAAAAAGAAAGGACAGCACTTCTAATATTGACTCTCTGCATAAACTTAATGTAATTGTCAATTGACACTTTTACACTTAAGAAATGCTTGTTATTATACTTCAGTATACCACAGAAATATCTGACAAGATCTACAAACACTGAAGCAGCAAACTTTGTGAAAACCAATACTTGTATCATTCTCAAAACCTTTAGCCACGGCTGTACACATCATCCAGAAGTTCCTCAGCATTCATTAGATGCTCCATTCACATCCTTCCACATCATCAACAGCTTATGTATTACCTTCCACATCAGCATTACTCTTCTGTATCCTCTCCCATCTGGTGCGTCTATTTTCCTCCAAAGGTGGATCTTAACAGTTTTCACTGTAAAAATAGAGAGCCAGAAACCCATCACCTATGAGCAGACCCGCCTCAGACCACGGTGGCCCTGACATCTGTCACGCTCCATAAAACCAGCGGTTCTTCTTAGATTTACACTGAGCGGATTCAACGGAATGCAAAAATAGCTTTCATACTTCTACTGATCTCATACATCTCTCCCTCCACTCATTGTTGCATTACGTCCAACCCGGGTTTGTGCCATGCAGTCTCCTTACCATCCAGACGTGAGATAACAGTAACGTTGCGACTCCAATCACTCCAATACTCATACTTCGATACAGTGTCTGGTGCACAGCGCACTGATATGGTGTAATTAACACAAGGTCGCTCCACAACGATTTCAGCTTCTCCCCATCTGGTCCCCTATTAAACAAACAATCAGATCTCAACACGACATGCAACGAGAGACAGAATTCAGATGACAGCATCTTGTTCAATAATAAAAAAAAAAAACTAAAACACACATTATCTATAACAACTGCAGAAAATAAAACTCTCCGAAAATGTTACCTTTGATTCTGAAATGTTTTCATACTGGTACAACAGTTCACAGTTTATACGTGAATAAAAGAATGATATAACTTCTTCTTCTATTTTCCAGTGCACTTGAAGCTTGTTTAGCAATGGCTTCACTGTAATCTCCGGTGTCTTTATTTTCACTAGGGTGCAGAAATACAATAAGTTGCTGTTACTTAGAGCAAAGTTTTGACCACGACATTTCAAATTAAATAAATGTTATAATGTTAATACTTTAAGGAATTGCTTCACCAACAATTGCATACATTTTGCAGGGCTTCAATAACAAAAAAAGTCAAAAGAATGCAAGTTTTATATAACCAGGTGATATAATCAAAACGCTTGTTTTCCTGTTCCGTCTCTCCATGGCCACACATACTGTACACACATCCCTTATTCTAGAAGCTGACTTCTTACACAGGTAGTCAGAAAGGTAGGACACCTGAAAACAATATGAAGTGTCCAACCAAGTTTCCACACGCAGATCATACTTACATACGGTAAAGGTATTGATTCTCACAATGTCAGACTCCACTGATCCAACTGCATTTTGGGCCTTCACTGTGATGTTGACTGTATCTAGTATTGGATGTGCAAATGTGCAGTGATCCGTCTTAGATATGCAGCTGTTTGTCTTTATTCTGAAGAGTAATGCAAAAGAAAGTGAGCACGATAAAGCCCAAAGCACACAACAAGTCTCTAGTACCATGAACATGTAGATACTTTTTTCTCTCTGTATAAAAAATCCAGTCTTCTGGAATCGAAGTGTAGTATCGTCATAAACTTTTCCAAAATGTAAACATATTCCAGTCTAAATGAGAAACGTCAGAGTGGCATCTGTTCATCTTACCCACTGAATGAATTATATGTCCCATATACAGTATACTCTGTGCCCGATACTGCGTTGTCGCCACTGTTCCAGTGGCATGTCAATTTTTCGAGGGCAAATAAAATGCAGTATATTTTGGTTGGTTTCACTGGTGGGACTGGAAAAAAAAGTAAATTTCTTCATACAGTTTTGTGAGTGTGGCAAATATATTTTTTTTTGTCACATTGACTGATGACAAGTGTTAAATGTTTTATATTTTATTCGGCAATTTAGAGGGAATTTCCCAAGGAGACTGAGAAAAACAGTACTCACGTAAGACTGTGATGTTAGTGCCTCCCAAAATGACATCCCTTCCTCCTAGATGCATGTGACATGTCACCATGCCACTGCTCTGAATGGTGACAGCTGACATGGTCGAATTCACAATGTACACATTTTCAGCAATCTTCTTATTGTTTAGTTTCCAGAATAGTTTGCGTGGACTGTAAAAAGGAACACTGCCACAAAAACTGCCCTGGGGAGAACCGAACATAACTTGGATTTCAGAACCCATCTTAATAACGGGGTCTTTTGGGAAAACTCCGCATGTTTCATGTTCAGCTGTTCAGAATAGAAAAGAAATTATGAATGTTACAACAATGATCACTAGGTCCCAACAAAGCATAAAATTATACATTTATACAATTTACAGCAGTATTGAATAAACTGAACACTGAATTGTGAGTCAATAAATATCAAACTTGTGAATCGTTTGAAAAAGAGGGAAATTATCTGAACTTACCCTGGCACACCACTATAACAATCAAAAACTGAGAGAACACAAATAGAGACATTATGCCTTTTGCCTCCCACTGAAAATAAACACAACATATATCGTTAAACGTTTGAGGTTTGAGGTCGCTCTGGCATTTAAACGTTTTATGTATTGGAATTTTTCATGCGAAATCAAATTGAAGAAGCATATTTGCTGGTTTGGGCTCTGCTAATTAATTTTGCTTTATGTGTCATTAGCAATCAATTAACTTGATTGTGTTATTAGCTAACTGACAAATGATTACAGTTAGATTAACCCAAACAACTTAGCTGAAGATTTAAATTGTGTTACCCTACACTGCCATTAGGAATAATCTTGGACTGCTTTTCAGAACAGTTCATTTACAAATAAGTATTATATTGATATTAAACAATCGCCTCTTTGAAACTATAAGAAGTGTGTGACAGAGCAGCACCAGTAGCAAATATTACTTTATGTACGAAATTCATCATGAATTTGT
>JAODKE010000125.1:1183500-1197114 GCA_026779605.1 Mormyrus hasselquistii
AGAAGAACTAGGTTGCAGTTTGGAAAAAAAAAAAAAAAAAAAAAATATATATATATATATATATATATATATATATAAAATTACACACACACACACACACACTTACAATGAAACAATTTATAGGATGCTAACCTGCATATCAGATGAAAGTCATACAAACATCCCGCGCTGTTATCGCCTACTTTGGTATATGCCTAATCCGAGGGAGGAAAATAGGACGTTGGGGGGGAAATTTGATTCATCTTAGTTTATTGCATTGTTGTTTCGGCAACTCACATAAAAACAGCATTCCATGCACAGAGCGTCATATTAGTTAAAGAAAACGATAGTGCACAATAATAAACACTTTCTGCCAGTTAGAATCGGAGAATTTAGCGGATGAATCATGTGCCCTTAGGGGTACCTGCCGGAGAGTTACCAGCGAAATACGTGCAGATTTTATACCTGTGAGGGCACGTTATATTGCCGTTGAAGGCATTAAATAAAAGCCTTCAGGCGCAGATGTGCAAACAGTGCCAGTCACGATACTATAAGCGACAGAACTACACTACAAACTAAGCTACATATTTTGCTAGTTTTTAAATAACTCGTAACACTACTAAAACCAAATTAACAAAGCTCTTAGCAGCACGTTTCCTCCTATTTTAGTGAGGCAGCGTCCACATTCTCCACGACTCATTAGCCCCAGGTCTAGTAAACTTTGTCTAGTTCTTGGGAACAACAATCAGCTGAGATTTGGGATGGAAGACTCAACACCGCCATCAAAGGAACTCGACAGTATTTGTCGCCGGGCTGCTGCGAAAAAAAACAATTCTGCGCACACATGTTCACGCCTTTACGTGTAACAGTTTTACTACTTTGCGCGTAATATGTACTGTTTTCATACTACGCCAACGCTTTTGATCCATATTTATTATCCAATTTTAGGTTTATAATGGAATAGATTTGCGGTACGACTTTTTTGCGTGAGCATGAGAATAGCGCCAGATGCACAAGTAGGCGAAAATGTAGAGCCACTATTGAAATTGCCCTCACCTCGTTTATCATTGTATGGTACCATTATCCGATGCTGCAATAAAGCGGAGGCTGGAACGTACCGTGTGAACAGCCAGGAGTCTGGCGGGTCAGGAGCATGTGCCTGCGGGGGTCCCGCACGACGCGAGAGCCGACCAGAAGCATTGAGTCGGACTCACAGCACCTTGCCCACTTCCTCTTCAGTCGGCTCCCACACAGTTCACAGGTTCCGCACATTCAGCGGCAGGAGCGCCAGGCACCTAACTATTTTCTGAAAGCCATAAACCTCCTTAATAATGTTATACACAAGTCAGTGCTATACTCATACCATTAACTATTTCTCTTGTATTCGTTGTTGCTGTTTTTCCATTATATTACTGTTGCTGCCCATTTGTACCATTTTTAATTCTTAATCTCAATTTTTACTGCGCTGCATCACCGGGTCAAATTCCTATGTACGTGTACATTTAGCGAATAAACGGATTCTGAACCAGGCACATGCACACACACCAGACAATTGTTTTATCGTACTGTACCGCTTGGGTATGAACGAATGGCCCAGGAGCACCAGGGGACAAGCATGCCGCTGCAGTAGGTATAACATGCGGCATGTCTGGGCTATAGAATAAGCAACTGAAGACATGTATGAGACGCTCACTGAACCTTGAACAATAATCACAGACAAATAAAAAGGCTTAACTCCTTTCAGAAATAAGTAGGAGAATACCATCACCTTCAACTTTGACTCGCACAATATCCGACTACCCCCAAACATTCTCCATGGCCCTAAGCAATCCTAACGCAATTTAAACCCTGCAAGTTAATAAAAATCAGCTGCAATACAAGAAAATTCAAAAAGAAAATTTTTTTTTTTATTGCTGTCAGGACACTCTTACCCTAGGAAATGAGGCACATGCATCAAATTGCCACAGCTAAGTAAACATTGTCAAAACTACAAGAAAAGAAAAAAAATCTAGGTAATATAAAGGCAGGTATGATCCCAAGTCTATGCAGTAATTTAAACAGCAATGCAGAATTAAGGACCTTTTGAAATCACAGCAATGATAAACATTACTAATAAACTTTGCTGGTAGTAGGGTCTTGAACAAAAGCACATCTACTTGATCAACACTCGTAACGTCAGTTTGAAACCGAACTTTGGCAAATGCCCAGAGATACCCAAGTGCATTGTGAGTCAAGCTCAATTTTGCCCAGCAACTGTGCACATAAGTTACATTTCTGAAAAAATATGCTTTCCTGCATATTGTAAAGACAGGAATGAAAGAGAGAGCACAACTGCAAAAGCTCAGTCCCACAAAGCAAAGAGGACTCATTCCCATTCTTCGTCGTCGTCGGCAGTGGCTGCTGGGCTCTGGGTCATGGGCTGCAGCTTCTCCTCCTTCTGAAACGAACCTCCCTACAAGACAAGTCAGTCAGGCCAGGGACTGCAGTAGGATTAAGCAGAAAATACTTCAGCAGATAATTTTAGCCTCTTCCCCACTTGAGTCTCAAACTCACATCTGAATCTGCCAAGCATAGAAAGCACCAGCACATTTTTCCAGTTCTTATACAGTAACATTAAGACAATTGCTAGGAGTGAGTATAGTTAAGGATTATTCGGCGGTGAGGCCCTTTTCCGAAAAAGGGACCCCATAAATGACAGGCCAGCCAAAAACAACAGGTGTACAAAAAAAATGTTGTTTCCAAAAAGAATTATGTTTATGCAGCAAACAAACCAGTGTACAATTACAAAAATAACCTCCTGAATAAACACCCCCCACCCCCCCCCCAAATTACAATGACTCCAAAAACTAACAACCATTTAAGTACTAAGAAAGGGTAACATACTTTGCGTGTATCGACAGAAGCGAAGACCTTCCCACGTGGGTTAAAGCCTGTGGTCCCATGAGCGCTGAATGCTACATCTTCCAGCCAAGACGGTACTTCCTGCTGGGCCTTAAACAGAAACATGCTCCATCCAATCATGTTGCAGCGGAACATAAAACTGCCCGGCACCAAAAATTAGAATGCATCTCTGGATAGGACAAGGTCCCACTTACCCCAGAGAGGACCTTCACCAGGGAGCGAGCCAGTGGGGTGTCGCACTCTGGGTCGAAGAATGACACCGCTCTGCCCGTGTTCCCACAGCGGCCCGTTCGGCCAATCCGGTGCACATACTCGTCGATGTTATTCGGAAGGTCAAAGTTGACCACGTGCTGGACATGCTCGATGTCCAGACCCCGTGCGGCGACCGAAGTGGCCACCAGGACAGGACATTTCCCAGAGCGAAAGTCTCCAAGGGCTTGTTCCCGCTCTCTCTGCTCCCGGTCACTGCGACAAAGACATGACCAGCAGAGTAAGCGCACACTGTTTGGCCGCCATCGGGGGGTTTCACGACTGCTGATTTTTTAATCAGTCACCAACTTTGGCAATTTAGTAAAACTGCCGATTATGTAATTATGACATGATACAAAAAGAGCTTCTGCCTCTGCTCTGTCTGGTTAGTGCTACTGACGCAGAGTACTTGGCAGCAGGTGTTTCATTTTCAGGTAGTAAGCATGCCTGATGAACGGGGAGGGAGCCCTGTCAGCTTCAGAGCAGGGGCAGGGGTCCTGTACATTTGTTATATGCATTTATGATCTTAAAGATGCAGTATATTAATTTGTTGGGATGTTTTATCACTTTAAAATACAAAAAAAAAACCATTGTGGGTATTGCCTCATGTTTAAGTTGTACTTCAGTAATGAAATGCAATGACAACTACAAGTAATATTCTTGCTAATTAGTAATATCCCTGCGAAAATACATTATATATTCACCACTTGCTTCTTACACACGACTCGCCTCCACCAGCCTAGTCAGGAAGTGATGTTTTGCCAAAACTAAGATAAGCAAAATAACGCACAAAAACACGGGACAGAAAACGTGTAACGTAGGAATCTCATCTATTAAGAAATATCAGACTAATGAAAATCTATAGCTGAGGATTTAACTTTTTGATTTTACACAAACACTGAATCTTTCAATAAAATTTTTGGACATTAAAATGAAAGGAAGCGGAGCTGGGGTCCGTCTATATTTGAGCCCTACTTTTGTGGTACTTCAGGGTAGTATAATGTGCAGGAAACACTAGAACCGATCTTTTGTAAAAGTATTTCCGTACTGCTTAGTCTATTTTTAAGATCTTCAAACACCGCTGCTTCCTCTGGATACCCTGTTGGCACAGAGACACATCCAGACATCATGTACGTTCTTAAAATGCCACTAATTTAAAATATTCTTCAAAGGCAAACAAAAGTTAGGCAAAGAAATCTAATAGTCAAAGACGGTTTACAGATTTAATACGAAAAATCTGGTACTTTCTGAAACCATATTGCCAGTGACTAGTCCACTATGACCAAAAGCATCAACTAGTAAAAGCTATTAGACGACTAGGAAGCGTAACCCCTATTGCAGTTTATCAACCTTGGGGTCATGACTTCACATGGGGTCCCCCGAAATGTCTAGTAATTGATTAAAAAAAAAAAAATTGCTGATATTTTCTCAATTAATTACTATTCTTTTAAAAATTATGATTAAAACACCACATACAAACAACTGTATTCTTTCATGTTCAAAAATATCAATAAATATTAGAGATGCACTGATATTCGGATCTGTATCGGCGCCAATCCAGACATATTTGACAAATCGGGTATTGGCTATGCGTGACCGATCCACGTCCTATACTTTAGCTTTTGGCAATCTCTAAAAAGAGCTAGCTCCTATTTCGTGTTAAATCTATCTTAACACAAAATAGGAGCTATTTGTACAATCACAGGACAGCTCTTTCCCCTTTTACATGTTTGAGGCATTCAAATCGAACGCTACTGCTGCCCCTCAGTGTTTTTTGCTACTCAGTGGGTGTGAGTAGTGTCAACATGCGCATACGCTTCGCAGTATGAGGATCGTAAATTAAGACATAAGTCTGGGAGTATTTTAGCTTTTAACAAACCAGTAGCATAGCGATCTGCAATCTTTGTAAAATAAAGTTTTGAGAGGTGGGAATAGCGTTTAATGGACAATCCCACATAAAACGCACGCAACTGCGAGACAAAAAAGCAATGGATGATTTGGGAGTCGCTAAACTGGACGGTCTTGCGAACTCGCTGCAGCTTGTGATACAAGAGGGGCTGCAATCGCAACAAAAGTGTAACTGCTGATGCCAATGGGAGAAAAAAATGTGTTCAAATTTTAAGCATTCGTGTATACTTGTTTTGAAGATATTCGAACTGAACTGCCTCAAATAAAATGTCTTAAAAATACTTAAAGACATACATAACATACTGTTCCACCTCGTTTGTACATTTGTAGTAGCCTAATTAAATATTTGTCATACATTTTTTCCCCACCCGTATTTACTAGCTACCCAACTGCCAGAACCGCACACATGTCAGTCTGACAGATGACAGCAGAATGACTCTGACCATATCAGATCACTTTCCTCCATGAAGCGTTACTAATGTCAGGGATATGTTGAAACCTGTCTACCTTGCTTGTACAGCAAGATCGTTCCAGAGTATTCAGTTTAAACTGACAGAGCCTGCAGCTGAATTCCGTAGCTCATCTTTGTTCGTTGTGTGTACAGGTGGATGGTATAAACTCTTTATACATACAGTATCTGTCACACACAGGTATCAATTTGCCCTTAGGTATGGATTTTGACTATCACGGGCTTTGTCGTCACCAGCATAGTCCAGAAAATGTCAGAGCCCTTGCTGCTTAAGTGAAGTACTGGCTGACAGCACTGGGCAAAATTGAGTTGATTAAAAAGAAAAAAAAAGGAACTTCCATTATATAGAATTGATTCAGATTTAAAAACAAATTATACAGTGATACAAATTTTAGGTTATACCGCCCAGCCCTAACGAAGGCATCCTGTTTTGTCCTCTGAATCCCCCACGACACCTTCCCCAAGAATTCCCAGAGTAGAGCACGCTGTCTTATACCCTCCCCATCTAGGAGTCCTGTACAGCACAGTGCTCATAAATCATTTGTGTGGGTGGCACTGTCAATGTGTGTAGGACACGGGACCACGCCAGAAGCCAGGCGCGATACACTTACCCATGAATGCTTGTAGTTGATATGTTCTCCTGACACAGAAATGTTGCGATAAAATCCGCTTTTCTCTTTGTCTCTACAAACACCATTGTGCGCTCTGTGCCTATTAAAAAGAAAAACCACATTTCTGCCACAACAGAAAACCCGAAGCAACACCACAGCAGTAAGGAATACACCCTCGTTCTTCAAAATCAGACCTCAAACCAAGTTACAGGTTTTACCATTTTTTACTATTTTAACAGAGATATGGCTGCTTGAAGTTATGACTTGCACTGCCCAGGCCAAGCAGCTGCGAGACATTTTCAAACAAGGTTTTGACAGAATTTTCATCTTATATTCTTATTTTAGGTGTTAAAATTAGGACTGCTAAAGTCTTCTAATGAGCACAGTGGAGTGAAAAGCTTGTCATAGCTGCTTTCTCTGATCCATGGAACACTGATACAGGCATAATTTTTCATTTTTAGACTGATGTATGGGGAAAAAAAAAAAATCTATACTGAATAGTAGTACATTTACCAACAGGGAAGGAAACATAATACTTACACTTCATTTTGACCATAGTGCTTCAATAGCGTTTCAATAGTGCTTCAAGAGTTCAAGTGTTTGCCACAACTTAAATGTTTCCAACTTAGAACGGAACATTTCACCCACTACTGCCCAACCCTACTAGCTGCTGTTTCATCCGAGGGGCAAAAGAATTTCTGAGAGGATGGTCTTTTTAATCCGGTTGGCGTTATAATTGTTCAGGCACACACAAGGACAGAAGCCCATGGAGAGAAATGAGTACCGGTTGTGTTCAGCAGCTCCACAAGCTGATCCCTCTTTGAGAATTGGGAGACTTGAATTAGGATCTGCTCCACATCACTGCAGGCACCACCGACTTGCCCAACGGCCAGGAAGAGGTAGTCAACCTTCAGGAAGTCGGCAGCAAGCCTACAGGAGAAGAAAGTCTTGAGGGCATTCCCTTCCCCAGCCGGGGGTAACCACCCCCCCCCGATGCAGGAACTCAAACACTGCTGAATACGGCATCGCACACGCGAGTCTGGGATATCATGTTAAGTTGTATGTTATGTCCACCTCCCCCCCAGCCACAATCGTACTTCTGGATGTCATCAGGAAAGGTAGCGCTGAACATGAGTGTCTGCCGCTGCTCTTTGGGGGGCATGCCAGGGGAGGACACCAGCCGGCGCATGTCCGGCTCAAAACCCATGTCCAGCATGCGATCGGCCTCATCCAGCACCAAGTAGCGAATCTTGCTCAGTCCCACCTGAGGTCACATCCCCAGAAACTCGAATCACCATTACTCACAAAGGCAAATTGCATAAAGCCGATCTTATTTCCAATGAGCTAGTCTTTAAAACTGGATCTCTGTTTATATGGATTCTTCTGGAGCCGACAGCTGCATAAAACTGCATCAAAAACCAATGCTGTACTATTCAGGAACAAAAACTTTAACCCAGAACAGAGAGTGATTGGATCTACTAAGTTGCTACCCAATAATTTGGTTTATCAGTTTTCAATACCTTTCCTTTGCCGATAATATCCAGCAAGCGGCCAGGAGTGCCACACAGCACATTGCAGCCACGGAGCACCTCGCGTATGGTGTAGCCTGTGCTGATGCCCCCATACACGACAACAGGCCGCACGCATGTCCTGTGACGAAATCAGTGCAAAACACAGCAACTTCTGGTTAAGAAACAGGCTTGCTTCAGACGTCCTCTCAGGATAGTCAGCGAGATAAAACCAAAAAAATGCTAAACAGACTGAAATCAGGCTCAACTATATCTAGGACTTTAAAATCAAAGGATGGTATTTGTATCTGTGGGGGAGAAGCACTTGAAGAAATACCCAAAGGCAAACTTTCTAGCCTCCAAATAGATCTGGTTGATGAGCTCTCTGGTTGGGGCCACGATGATGACCTCAGGCTCCTGGATCTCGCTGAAGCGGCTGGCTGCCACCCCGTCTGTCATCAGCTGCTGGAGTATGGGCAGCAGGAAGGCAGCCTAGAGTGGAGAAGGTGAGAAGGTGTTTAGAAGGTTCAAGATGCATCAGGACCAGATCGGGACTTGGGGGTCCACTCTTCCCTGTCCAAGCCGTTACCACAAATCTATGCAATAATCCGCCTGCTATTCCTTGCACTGTTACCATTTAATGTTGCCCATTATTTGTTACGAGTGTGTGTGTGAATGCAAATCTCCTTTCAGAACTAATAAAGGATTTATGCACCCAAGCAAGGCTCCTCTGTCAAAAACAGCTCTCATGTGAGCAAGACACCTTAAGCTTGCACTTCCTTAGTTACTGTACATCACTTGCACAACCAATGATTAAGAGAGTATCTGCAACACTACATTCATCATCAGTGTAGGAAGCATCCCCTCCCTCTTTAGGAGGAACGCAAAGTCACTCGAAAACAATGGAACTCAGCCATGATGGTCCCAAATGGGAGCAGTAGCCAACCCAAGCCTGGACACACTTAATCCTTCCTCTAACTCACCGTCTTCCCAGAACCGGTTTGCGCACATGCCATTAAGTCACGTCCCGCCTTGACGATAGGGATGCCGTACTTCTGGACCGGCGTGGGCTTCACGTATCCCGATTTCATGACGTTCCTGCTCAACGACTCGCAGAGCCCGGCCTCTTCAAATGACTGATACAATGATTGAAGCACTTAAGTATTCAAGCAGAGCAACTGCACTCAAAACAAGCCACAAGATTTACTGACACAGAAATGAATGTAATAAACAAGAAAAAAAGTAACTCCAAAGTAACTCAGGGGTCAAATTGTAAATCATACAATTCAAGTCATATCAGTGACCAAATGTCTGAGTTCAGGACCAGGGTAATTGAAAGACAAATGGTGAAATATTATTTGAAAAAAAGCCACATTTAAAGGAAAGGTAATTACTTTTTAAAAGGCTGCCCAACCTCCACAAGAGCACTTACCACAATGGCCGGTGGTGGGTTGTGCCCACTGACCTCCACCAGGATGTCATCGTACTTGTCGAAGTTGATCCCCGTTTCATAGTGGGCAAAAACAGAGCTCTCCTCTTCAGGCGGGGGAGGGGGCACATAAATAACCTTTGGACCTGGTAGATAAGGTGAGACAGCATATAACATGTCCCAAGAAATTGAGAGTTCCAGCAATGGAATCACAGCACGAGTGACAGTGGTGGCCTACTGGTTAGGGAAGTGCATTTGCAATTGGAAGATTGCGGGTTCGAATCCCCGACCAGCAAGCACTGCTCCCCGGGCGCTGAATTAGCTGCCTGCTGCTCCTGACATATGTCATGTCGTCACATATGGGTTATATGCACATTTCGTTGTTGTGCACTGTGTGCTGTGGTGTGTCAACAATAACTAATGACCATCTATACTGGCATAAGAAATCCATCCATAATGGCAAACCACTTATAACCAGCAGGGTCATGGGAAGAATGCAGCAGGACTGGAACCTATGCCATGCAGCATAGGGAGGGCAGTTACAGGCCCATTCAGATGCCAATCCTTGGCACACACACTTGCACGCAAACATACAAAGTCAGCTTAAACAAAGTTAGCTTATATGCAAATATTTGCGTCATGGTCCCAACATGGGGAGAAAGCTTCACAGCCCAGACAGATCGGGGGAGCAGGATTTAAGCTCCTAACACCAGAGGGATAAGTAAACAGGGCTACCTACTGAGTGACCTTATCACCTATATCCCAATCCAATTCCAGAAAATAAAAACGTGCTTGTTACACACCTGCATTTTCCCCATCCTGTGGGCCTTTACTTTCCAAAGAATCTACATGGAGAGGGAGAGGGCATGTTAGGTAAAAAAGCATATAGTATATATAAAAAAAAAAAAAAATAAGACCAATGACAATTGAAACAGAACCTTTTGCATCAGAAAACACTTCCTCATCTCTTCCTCGATATCCTGGATGGGAAGGGAGGGGAAAGTTGAGATAAAAGGAAGGGGGGAGAAACGAGAGGGCGAGTGCGAAAGAAAGGAGACTGACCTCCCCCTCCAGATCTTCCTCTACTGCCTCTTCCTCCACCCTCAAAGGAGCCCCCTGTGATGAGACATTTCCCATCAAGGCATCCATTCCAAGTAAAGCAGCCTGCACAAGCTCAGGCCCTCACAACCGTGAGCAGAGTTCGCAGGAATTTGGAATGTTCTGATTATGTAATTCGTCTAAGATTAGATACATTTCAATGCCTTCGTTTTCACATATCCTATCTTGCTCTCCTTTGAGGAAAACTGGAAACCTTGTGATTCGAATGCAGAGTTGCCCATTTACCCAGCGCCTGGGGCATTTCCCAGGTAGTTAAAGGCCCAACAGAGATGTGACTGAAATGGGCGATGTTCCAATTACAGGGCCTGACTTTACAAAACTGCGTAAACATTTGAAACGAAGTACAGTGCTGGTCAATGGTTGATGCATATATTCTAAGGTTAGCTAACAGATGCGGAGGGAGGGGCGTTACAGATACAAACCCTGACGGAAACCGCCCCGACCTCTGCCACCGCGCCCTCCAAAGTCACTTCTGAAACCTGTGCATGATAAAAGCAAACTGAAATAAAGTGCCAGTCTCCAATACAAGTAGGTACTTTGGCCAGGAATAATCGTAAAACGCAAGATATGTAATAGCGGCGAAAGCAACACATACCATCTTCATTCCCAAAATCCCCTGTTCCTGTTTAGAAACACAGACAGACAAATGTAGTAATATTCAACCCAGACCATCATTTGCCTTTCAGAAAACTAAAATCTTTGATAGCTATTGAAACTGCACTTCCTAGAGCATTCACTAAAGTTACACAATGGCACTTACATTTCATTTCACAATTTTATATTTAGACAATTACAAATATGACAGACAATAATGACAAGGTTTTGAGCAAGTACAGCAAAGTCAGGCGTGCGGCTGTACAAAAACAAGTTAGCTTAAGTGCCCATTTCAGCATCGCATGACATCCTATTTGATGACAAATGTCCTGACCCCTGCTACCCAGAGCCACATCCCTCATTCCTTCCTATCCATCAGCAGTTCACATGGTTTTCTTCAGCATTCTTAAACAAAACATTTACGTGTTAAAACATGGAGGGCTGGAAGCAAAAGAAGATTAATGATCAGAGCCTGCAGATTTACTTGGATATTTACTGGATATTTATACTATTTACACTAAATCACCTCCAAGTTCGAACCGCAACACTACACCTGGGCTATTCAAATCACGGTCCTCAAGTGCAGAGCACTGCTGATTTTCCAGGCTTCCTCTATCTGTGAGCCAGGTGGAAAGCCTCTGGCCAGAAATCAGCAATCACTTAGCTGCCTGGGAGAGCTGAAAACAAGGCCTGGGAACGAGGGCCAGATTTGAAGAGCCCTACTGTATACAGCAGCAGCATAGACTTCATGTGCAACCTCAAAATTACCTGAGGGGGCGCTGCTGAACCCTCCTCTACTGCCACCACGGGACCCCCTACCTCCTGCAGAGCACAAAAACAAAACGCACAGATGACTAAGACTTCCATCAATTTACTACACTGCAGGCTCATTTTACAAGTTGAAAGCTATGCATTAGGACATAATTGATGCCATTAAAAACCATCACTGCCTACGAAAGGAAGAAGGCGATAATGAAACTGGGGCTGGAGAACTTGCCTCGACCTCTGGCCCTTCCCCCATATCCCCCTGGAGCACCACCCCAGGAGCTGTCCTCATCACCTGAGGAGCGACACTGAGGTTTGTCATCAGAAGCCAAAAGGAGCAAAATAACATGAAAGAGGTGCACATGTCATTTCACCACAGCAAACATCTGGCCCTGGATCCCAGAAGCACTCCTGCCACGGACCGATAACATTTGATAGGTTTACAGGAAGCCATGTGAACTGCACCAGACAGGTTACGCCGGCTGACTCATTACTCCATATCTACGTCACCATCTTTTTAACAGGAACCCAATTACAAGAATAGTAACATTACTAGGTTCCAGCACTTTGGCTCCCGTTAAGACGGCAAAGCCAGGTCACAATAAACTGGTCGTCAGGGAAATTGGGTGTGTGTGGGTGTGTGTAAGTGCTTGCTACTGGTGTACATTCCTACATTTGTTTTGGCACCTGGTTTGAAATCATTTCATACACCATTAGGCAATTAACAGACTTTGTTTGCAAAAGTAGAAATCCCACAAATCTTTCCATAAGAATACGTCTATGAACTATTATAGCTACTTAACACAAATTGTAGAAAGTAACCCTTAATGTTAGCACATGAATGTAAATTTAATCATTTAAAAAAAAAACCAGACACGGAATGTATAACTGCTACAATGAGCAAAAAAAAAAAAAAAAAACACACAAATTACTGCACTTACCATTATTTTCACCATCCCCATCACAACTGTCCTCATTGTACACTTGACGTCCCTTTCCTCCAAAATATTTACCATTATCTGAATCCAAATATTCCAGAAATGTTTAGGTTACCCATTACATTCATAAGTTGGCTCAAAGAGATGGACAGGAAAGAAAGATCAACATATGGTCAAACTCTACGCTTTGTACACTGGCAGTTTTAAATCAATAATCAGTAGAGAGAGAGAACAGACAGAGAGAACAGAAAGACCAAGGTTAAAATCCCAAAATGTATTAGTTTAATCAAGAAATAAAGCGTATTTCCACAACGGGAAAACATGTATTCATAACTCAATCACTTCAATTGTTTACATAACGTAGAATGTTTACATCAGAAACAAATCCCTCGGATCAATTGAAAATCTTCCCAAAAACCTCTCAAATGTTAAAACTTTCACTTATGTTTCTTAGCAGATATAAAAAAGATTGACACACAACCTGAGGTGCTGGAGCCCCTGTACCCTCCTCCACCTCCTCCCCTTGAACCCCTACCTGTAAAAAAACAAAAGGAGGGGGCCTTTCAGCAAGTCATTCTGTACTTCGGAAATCCAGGGACTGCATGCTGTGAATGAAATATAATCCCCAGTTCATCCTAAAAGACCCTCACCACTGCCTCTTCCACTCCCGCCAAAGCTGCCTCCAGAACTGTTCCAAGAACTGCTTTCATTGCCTGCACACACAACAGCAACATGTAAGCAAAAGAACAAACAACTGAGTGGAAGGCCTTACATTATATAACCACAAATTATAGAAAAACAGCAATGCCCGACAAAGCACTTTGCATTAGAAATGCAAGTTTGTACATGATTCTTTTCAAAAGTCAAAATCCATGTTATCCACACAGGTCGTAGAGTTTGCATTCGTCCACCAAAAGCCAAGATCTCTTTGAAAAAGTATTCCACCGATACTGCAGACTAGGGATGTGACTTTTTGGCAAAAACACTATTCGGAAATCGAGGAGAACTATTCGAAAATTTTTCAAAAATCGACCCCCCCCACCCGCACACATGTGCACAAACACACAACGACAGAGAGGGTGAAAAAGGTATTTTTTACTGTTTAATCACAGGACACAAACTGTTCCAAATCACAGTACAGTAA